>PVIJ01004219.1:0-121078 GCA_004024925.1 Scalopus aquaticus | reverse complement strand
TTAGTGTTTTTGTATCCTTTGGGTAAATTCCCAAAAGTGGGATTGCTGGGTCGTATGGAAGCTCCATGTTTAGCAGTCTGAGGAATCGCCATACAGCTTTCCATAGTGGTTGGACCAGTTCACATTCCCACCAGCAGTGTAGAAGAGTTCCTTTTTCTCCACATCCTTTCCAGCATTTGTTGTTGCCTGTATTTTTAATCTGTGCCATCCTCACAGGTGTGAGGTGGTATCTCATAGTGGTTTTGATTTGCATTTCCTTGATTATAAGTGATGTTGAGCATTTTTTCATGTATCTGTTGGCCATTTGCTTTTCTTCTTTGGAGAAGTGCCTTTTGAGCTCTTCTGACCATTTTTTGATTGGGTTATTGGCTTTGTTTTTGTTGAGTTGTGTGAGTTCCTTGTAAATTTTTGTCATCAGTCCTTTATCAGATGTATTGTGTGCAAAGATCTTTTCCCAGTTGGTAGGGTGTCTGTTAGTTTTCTTTCTAAAATTGCTTTAGCTATTTGGGGTCTCTGTGTTTTCATATATATATTTAAGGTTGTTTTTTTTTAAATTTCCTTAAAAGATACCATTGGAGTTTTGATAGGGATTTCACTGAAACTGTATATATTACTTTTGGTAGTCTGACATTTTGGCTGTATTAATCCTCTCCATCCATGAACATGGGATATCTCTCCATCTCTCTTTGTCTTATTCTGTATGTGTTAACAGTGTCTTACAGTTTTTATTGTATAGATATTTCACCTTCTTTGTTAAATTTATTTCTACACATTCTTTTTGATGTGATCGTAAATGAGATTGTTTTCTTAATTGCTTTTTCTTCTTGTTATTTGCATGTAAGAATTTTTGTGTATTTTATAGCCTGCTACTTTACTGTGCTCATTTGTTGTTTCTAATAGTTTTTTTTTTTTTTGGTAGAATCTTCGGGTTTTCTATATATTATCAGATTCTCTGCAAATTATGATACTTTCTTTTCAAATTTGAATTCCTTTTATTTCTTATTGTGGAATTGCTCAGGCTAAGACCTCAAATACTAAGTTAAATAAAAGTGGTGATAATGTGCACCCTTGCCTTGTTTCTGATCTTAAAGGAAAAGCTTGCAGTTTTTCATTATTGCATTTGAAATTGATTGTAGATTTGTGATACATTGCCTTTATTATGTTCAGATACATGCCTTCCATACCCATTTTGTTAAGAGTTTTTATCATAAGTGGCGCTGCGTCTAGTGAAACATTTTCTCTACATCTGTTGATTTGATCATTCTTCACTGAGTAATATTTAAATCATCTCACTATTGAAAAGTGATAGTAACACTAGGTAGTAGAATGATATTCTTTGACAAAACAGTTGAACTGAAAGGCAGGGTGGCTTAGACATTTTCTCTGAGTGAATGAAGTCAGGTTATGAAAGGACTTTGGGAAGGTCTATTGCCTATTGCCTCATGTTGCCTGCAGATGTCAGGTAGGTTCACTACTGCTAGATCACACCATCTTCTTTGTGATCTACATCCCTTTCAGCACTGCTCCTCATTTAGTTGGATGAATCTTCCAGTCATGTTTTCTAGATAAAGCATGTCAATGTAGGCATTGGCTAAGGTGGCTTAATGCCACTTGTCTTCTCTTCCTGGAGGAAGAAACTTTCTAGTTCTAGAGAAAGGGATTTGGATAAATTTTGGGGCTCTTTTTGCCTAACAGGAGAAATATTTCATCTGTAGCCTGTCCAGTGATCTTGTTTATTTCTCACATTTGAGCCCAATAAAAATAATGTGATGGGCACAGCATATTTTGCCAGTTATTTCAGACGTGGGGCAGTTCACTCTGAATTTGTTTACTTCAAATGGAAAAGTTAGTGCAAAGTTGCCTTTTGGGCTTTGACCAGGAAGGAAGCTTACCTGGGTCTCTCTGTGGGGAGCCAGCTTCCATTGAGTAAAAGACTAGAGGGGCTAACAAATGTTTTACTCAAATAAATAGCGAGGGATTGTGGTGACTTAGGTGGGATTCATGTCTTATTTTTTCACAGTTTTTTTATATTTGTCTGCTTTATACTTTGAACCCCCAGGACTCACAGACATTCAGGTGGTTCAGCCAGAACAACCACAGCAAGCAGTGAGCAGAGCCCAGGTACCAGCAACCGGCACCGTCAGCCCATCAAGAACCCAAGTCATAGTGGCTTGGCCAATGGCACAGGTGAGTGACAGCCTAGAATGGCAGCCTAGACTGATGCTGTGGCCTCTAACTTGTTCTGATTTAGAGTCAGGACCCTGCTTGCTATATCAGAATGTAGGGTGGGCAAGAGAAGACTCCAATACTAAAATGAATTTGTATCCACCTGTCTTTCCATGGGTCCATGTTCTTTCATCTCTGTATTCTGTATAGCGAAGGTCATTCTCCATTTTGTACTCTTCTGAAATATTCCTTCACACAGAATAAAAAGTATTGATTTTTCTATTCATTTCTTATCAACATTGAATTTCATTTGGGAGAAGATATTATTTACACCTGACAAGTCTTTCATTTTCTTCATTTAAATCAAAGTTCAGACTTGGGGAAAGAAGACTAAGTATTGTTGCTAAGAATGAGGTTAGAAAAGGTGGCAGCACTGGTGAGCAGGTTGGGATGCTGACTAGGGCAAAGATCAGGCACATGCTGTGGTCATTCTCTTGAGTGTGTCTGTCCCCTCAGAGAGGTGACGCCAGCTCTCCCACATCAACATGGAACCTTGCTGCGCTTGGCTCTTCTTCCCCATCAGCAGGCAGCAAATGTCCTATTTCAAATCAAATTGATTTTTATCATGCTTTTCTTCTGTCTCATTGGGACAGTGTCGATTTTTAAAGGGAAAAAAGTTTGCTTTTCTAAACTTCTTGAAGATTATCAAATATCTAGCCCTGCTAATCACTTGGTAATTTGTCTTAATTTGGGACTGTTGGGGAAGGATGTTGGTGTTTGCTTTGATAAACCGTATATACGGGATATGGGGGTGTCTAAATTGGTCAGGTGACAATGAGATAATTTTGTAGTTACTGGTGATCATAGAGCTGTGTCATGAAGGACCAGAAATCTGTTCCTGCAACGCTGCAGAGCTCTTCACAGAAGCCTTGTGCAGGTATTGCCACTGCCCTTTGTGTGGCAAAAATATCGAGTGGGAGGAATCAGTTTGGGCTTTCAGTTCTCTGGAAGCACCAAATGAGGGCTGCAGATCCCCTCTGAGGCCTAATGGTGTTTAGTTACACTATTGTCTGTGACAGTGATGACAGCAAGGGGTCTCCTTGGCCCTGCCAGGCTCACTGTGTGTGTGGTGACAGTAATACCAGGAGTTCAGGGTTTGGCTAAAGGAATTGAGTCAGCTAGTTTCCCTGAGTGTTGAGGACTTGGAGGAGCTGGAGGTGAGGTGAATGAGGGGTTGCCATGTCTGTTCACCTGGCACACCCATGCCAGCCAGATATCCAAGTGCTGTGACATTCAGTCAGAACTTGTCTGGGTTTCCTGTCTGCATGAAGGGGACAGCAGTGTGGCGGCTGTGGACTGTGTGACAGAAAACCATATATAACTCCATGAGTGCCAGTGAACCTGCTTTTCTTAGAAAATTTAGTGGCTTGTGGAGGGAGGAGGCAGCATTTTCAAATAGGGAAGGTGAACTGGCCTTTGGGAACAGTTATTTCTTGGTGTCCACAGCCGCACAGCTGACCACTCTTCTTCAGGGGCCTATGGTATGTTGATGCTGCTTTCCCTCCACCATCTCTGCCTTTCCTATAAGAGCTGTTGGTAAACTGTTTTTACATGGTAATGTCTTTGAATCACTGTCCTTGGACATTTACAAAGATCTGTTTCCCCTGTGTTTATTTTCAGGTGCCTTTGCATATTGTCCTCTCCAGGGACATTATGTTTCGGCAGATGAGGCAGGTGAGGGCCACATCTTGGGAAAGCCATGTGTCCCTAACTCCAAACTGCCTTGGAAATGTTTCTGGTGGTGTATTTGAATGCCCAAACTGTTCGCAAAACCCAATTTGGGAAGGATAGTAATTGTATTTGAGGGCTTTAGCTTACTGAAACACTAAGGCATTGGCCTTCATCTGGTCTGTCTCCTTTTGCTGTGCTGCTTGTTCACATTGCCTCACAGACAGCCTATTCTTCATAGACTCTGCAATGTCTATCCAGGGGTGCAGAAACATCTCACCTTTCCTTTGGGTAGTAGACAGAGCCCCCCTTTTCCGGAAGCAAGACTAGAAGGGGACTTGAGGATGTGAGTGAGGACATCTCCATCCTTAATGAGCTGCTGGTAGAACCGTGAGGACCAGTCCCAAGGTAGACGTGGTAGTGAACTGTGCCTCCAGGAAATATTTCCACAGACGCACAAGATTAATTTAGCAAGCCTTTTTGGCTGTGCTCTGCAGTTAGCATGAAAAAGACATTTGGTGTATAAATGAAGCTGAGTTCCAGGTGGTTTTTTTTTTTCCCATGTTGTCACAACTGTAAAGTATCCATTTTTACAAAATGAAAGTGAATGGCAGCCTGTCTATATAAATACAACTTTTCTAACTTTTAGTTGTGGTGGAATTGAGAACTAGACTAACAGCACCGCACTTCGAGGGACTGGTGTGCAATGATTTACTTTCTATTTTTTTTTAATTGGAAACCTTATCCAAAAAAGTTGCAACTCTCACTCCTCCCTTAAATATGATTTCCATTCACAGGTTGGTACTCAAATTGACTGTGGTCAGATTCTCATCCTCTGTGTATGGTACAGGCCCAGTGACTTGCTGGGCTTTCGTTTTCTCATTAGTAAAACTCTAGTACAAGAGTATTTATTTTATAGGATTGTTACAAGGGATAAATTATATAAAACATGTAGAGTGCCTGGCATGATGCCTGGGACATAGTGAGCTCTTAAGGCTAGTTTTGATTTTTCATGATTAATGTCATGAAGTTATAATTATGAAGTGATTATGTGCATTATAACATGTAATCCACAGTTTCTTTTTCACTTTGTTTCGACACAACTTCCAAGTATCAATGTGTTCTTATATGCTTTTCAGTGTCCTCATCTGTTTCATAATTAATATGCCGAAATTTATTTAATTCTTCCTCAATTCTTGTGTATATTTCCCCTGTTGTAAAACCAAATCCTAATGTAAACATCTTTAGACACAGTTTTGTTTTTTGAGTGAAATTCTTTTTTTTTTTAAAGTTCTTGAGTTAAAGCATATGAATTTTAAAAGTGGTGTTTATCACCAGATTGCATTCCAGAAGGACTGGAATCGTATGTTCAAAAGCAATGTAAGCTTTTTGTCAAGTGGTACACGAGGCTTATTTTTCCTGCAATTTCCTTCTTGATACTGGTTTATCATTTTACTAACAGATATTAAGTGTCACCTCATTGTTTAACCTCATGGCATCACTTCAATTATTAGTTACTCGATTGTTTCTTTCCTTGTGTGGCTTTTTTCATATTGTTGGATTACTTGTCCTTTGGAGTTTATGTTGTTTTAGAGGAGTTATATTTTAGAGGTTCATGTATTCTAGGTACAAGTTTTGGTTCAAGTTATGATAATATATGCATATCATAATTTAGCATAATAAAGCATAATATAATACAATTTAAGCCATCCCTAAGTGTATAATGCAGTGACATTAAATTTATTTACGAAGTTATGCAGCTATGCCACTACCCATTTTCACAACTCTTTGATCATCCCGGACTGAAACTACCATTTAAGCAATAACATTCTCTTCTCCTCCCACCCCCGGCCCCAGCCCCTGGTAACCTCTAGTCTACTTTATGTCTCTATGAACTTTCTCATGCCAGGAACCTCCTGTTATTAGTGGAATATTTTCTGCTTTTGTCTCTGACTTATTTCACTTTGCATAATGTTTTCAAGAGTCACCCATGTAGCATATATGCAGATTCAGCCTTTTCCCATGTATACACATTTTATTTATCCATCTGTTGATAGACGTTTGGGTATGTCCACCTTTTGGCTTTTGTGAAAAATGCTGCTATGAAGATGGGCGTGCAGCTATCTGTTTGAGTCCCTGCTTTTAATTCTTTTGAATATATACCTATGAGTGGAGGTGATAGGTTGTATGGTAATTCCATGTTTAACTTTTTGAGGAATCCTCAAACTGTTTCTCCAGAGCAGCTATGCTGTTTTCTATTCCCACCAGCAAAGAATGAGGGTTTGCATTTTTCCACATCCTTGCCAACCCTTTTTATTTTGCTGTGTTTCCCTCCCCACTCCATCCCTTACACCACCCCTTTATCCTCCGCCTCCTCTTAACCTCAGAGCCCTCAGGATGTTCATCGATGTCCGCTAGTTTTTGGAAGTGTTTTATGTTATCAAATTGCTGTGTAAATTATTCACTATTTGTTTTTATTGTTCTGATTAGCTTTACTGCACATAATTCTCGAATTCCCTCCATTTTGTTGAAAATGTCTGCATTTCATCCTTTTTTTATGGCTGTATGACACTCCATGGTGTGACTATAACACATCATCTTGACACGGTCATCTGTCCATGGATGTTTAGGCTGCATCCATTCTCTACCTGTTGTAAATAATGCTGATATGAATATTAACACTTGTTATTTTTTATTAAGTAGCCATCCTAAGGGGTACCTAGGTACATGTTTTATCTGTGATATTTATGATTATAAGTTTTCCCCTACATCATTGTTTTACACTTTATCTCTGTAACTTTCGTAGAGAAGAATTTTAAAAAATGATTGTGTCTGAGTATTAAAAAACAAAGTGTGTGGTTTCACCTTTGCTTCAATAGTGAAAAGATTTTATTTTCTCAGGTGGAATTAAAAACTCCATTCTAGTTTTCTTTTTATTTTCATGGAACTTATAGTGGTATATATCTCTCTAAACATCTGTAAATATAATGAGAATCAGGGTCTAAGTGAATTTTTCCTTCTGTATTGGTGTCCCTTTACCCTAGAAACATGAAATAATTTTTTTCACTGTGATTTTTACTTAGTGTTTATCACTCTGCACATTCTTATGTGTAGTGAGAATTCATTTTTGCAATCTTTAATCATTCCGTTTATTGATTTCCAATTTCGAGCCAGTCCCATGTGATTTTGATTATTGATGTGTTATGGTATGTTTTTCTAATGTCTGGAAGGGCAAGCCCTGCCTTACGGCTTTTTGTTCCTGATAGTCTTCGCTAGTTTATACATTTTCAAAACAAATTTCAGACTTTGAATTCTTAGCAGTGTGGCGGAACTTAAATGGAAATTGTGTCAATCCTGTATTGGCCAGGAAGGGATTTAATTTTCCTGTCAGGTAACATCCAGTGATTTTGTCCTTCGAGAAGTTTTTCTTCTTTTTTCCCATCTAATCTAATTGCTTTCCTTATATAAGCCTCACCCACTCTGTGTCATGCTAACTAGGGAGTATTTTTCTAGTTTGGGAGGGTTCCTGTTGAAAAGCCAACTGATCAGTAAGTTGCATTGGGAGTGTATTGCTTGTGTTCATGGATGAGAGATACTGACTGCTTTCCTGTGAATCCTATGTTTTGAGCTGGTCTTCAGTTTTAAAAAACTTCGTGTTGGCGATCACCTTCTACAGGGCCTGGTGTGGGGGCTGAAAAGATGTGTGTGTGTTCCAGCCTGTTCCCCACCACACACACCTAAAGATCTTGGAACGTGTAGTGTGCTGGCAGTGTGTTTAGGATTAAAAAAAAAAATTCCTGATTTTTTTTTTTTTTTTTTTTTGGCTGTGAGTAGAGTATGTCTTCGTCCCGAATAAATATCTGATTCATAAAGTTAGAGTGTTTAACCAACACCGCAGGGGGAGCTTTGTGAAACACCCACTGTTGCAGAAACCAACTACTTCAACTGCCATTTTACCCACTTAGCCCATTTACCCTCCCATCTTCATACCGGCTTTTCTCCCCATTCGGGAAGGCCAGCTAGCCATCCTCATACCCCTTACCCACCCACACCCACACCCACACCTAATGTCTGGATTTGAGCACTGGTTCTGCCTCATGGCACCTCCGAGTGCTACCTTTGTGAGACTCAGTTTTCTCTCCAGTCAAATGGGAAGAATAATATCTTCCTTGTGGGCCTGTTGGGAGGTTAAATGAACTAATGAATGTGAACTTGCTAAAGGCAATGTAGGATCCTGGGTTGGATCTTGGAACAATAAAAGAACATTAGTGGCAAATCTGGTAGAATCTAAACAAAGTGTGAAGTTTAATGAATAGACTGTACTGATGTGCCATTGCTTAAGTAAGGTAGTAATATTAGGGAAAACTGGGTGGAAGAGGGCAAACTATCTTATGACTTGTTTTAAAAGGAGAATTCTGAAACAGTGCTTGGTGTAGCAAATGAATATATCACAACACAAAAAAACTTCATCCAAATATTTAATTTAAAAAAGATATTTAAAAAGATAGAAGTATCAGGGCCTCCCTGGTGGCACAGGGGTTAAGTCTCAGTACTATGAAACTATCAGCAGCCACTGTAGCACGAGTTCAATTCCCAGCCGGGGAGCTTCCCACATGGCACAGTAGACATATCCTGTCTCTCTTGCTGCTCCCCTCAGCAGTGTGTTTTAGTCAAC
This sequence comes from Scalopus aquaticus, assembly GCA_004024925.1. Lineage (NCBI taxonomy): Eukaryota > Metazoa > Chordata > Mammalia > Eulipotyphla > Talpidae > Scalopus > Scalopus aquaticus. The sequence goes on along the minus strand of PVIJ01004219.1, from coordinate 112,509 downwards.
CTGCCTGTTCTGCTCCCCACTCTGTCTCTGGTGAATCCTCTCACCGTGCCCTCCTCCACCATGCCTCTGACCTACACCCCAGCTCTTGTATGCATAAATAAATCAATCTTTAAAAAAGATAGAAATATCTTAAATATGTACAAAGCCAAGAGTTCATAATGAATTTTAAATAAGACAAAATTTTATCGTGCTCTTTTTGGAGGATACAAGGAAATTAACTCATTATTCTGAAAACAGATAAAAAGTAAGACTTGTGCATTTCTCCTACTTTTTCTTTACAAACTGAATAACCAAATAGTTGATAAGGTTGATAAAAAAGTTGATAAGTTGGTAAAAATTTATTTTTACAGGTATGAAAGAACTAAAATATTACTATTTTACAGTACCCACCCAATGAATGGATTAATAGGCAATAATCATCAGTGGCTACTAACATCAGAAAAGAGAGACAGGAGACATTGTATGCCTCCTGATGGAAGTGCACACTCCATTTTTGCACAAACATTGACTGTCTACAAAAGTAAAAAGAATGTTATATGAACCCATCACCCAGTGTCAACTGTTACCAACTCATGGCCATTTTAATTTCATCTACAGAGCCACCCACCTTCTCTGCACCCTACTCCACTTCCTTTCCTGCCCCTCATCTCCTAATGATTGCTTTTAAAATTTTCATATAGCGGGGCCTCCCTGGTGGGGCAGCGGTTGAGGGCTGCACTGTGGAGCTGTCTGCAGCCGCGATGCGAGTTCGACGTCCAGTGGGGGAGAATCCCACATGGCCGGCAGACCTCTCCTGTCTCGCCCGCTGCTCCCCTCAGTAGTGTATCTCTGATCTGCCTGTTCCGCTCCCCACTCTGTCTCTGGTGAACCCTCTCGCTGCCCCACACCTATGGCCTGTCCCCAGCTTGTATGTATAAATAAATAAATCTTAAAAAAAAAATAAAATAAAATTTTCATATAGCCCAGCTGTTCTCTATAGAGGTTCTGTCAATTTCTACTCCTACCAGCAATATGCGAAAATGCCAGTTTTTCTTACACTCTTCTCAGTGTACGATGAAATATTTTCACTCTTGCCAATCTGATAGGTTAAAAAATGGCATTTTGTTGTAGTCTTAAATTGCATTTCTGGTCTCATAGAGATTGAGCATCTTTTTATATGTTTAGGGGAAATTTGTCTTACTGTGAAGCATCTGTTCATAGTTTTTGTCTTTTTCTTATTGATTTGTAGAGTTTCTTTTCATGTCAAAGAGATTGGCTATTGGTCTATAATATGAGTTAGTAATTATTTTTCCCAGTTGGTTGTTTTTTTTCTTTTTCTTTTAAGGATTTATCTTTATTTATTTGTGCATACAAGAACTGGGATGTAGGCCAGAGGTGCAGGGGGTGGTGGCTGAGAGGATTCACCAGAGACATAGTGGGGACCAGGACAGGCAGGTCTACTGAAATGCACTGTTGAGGGGAGCAACAGACAAGACAAGAGAGGTCTGCTGAGCCATGTAGATTAGCTCCCTGGCTGGGGATCGAACTTGTGCTGCAGTGACTGGCAATAGCTTGATAGCGCTGAGACTTTAACCCCTGCACCACCAGGGAGGCCCAGTTTGTTGTTTATTTCTTTTGACTTCACATTTGGCTTTTTGTTTTGTTGCCATTTAAATTTAAAACAGCTTTTTTTTTTCTTTCTTGTAATAACATTGATTTACAATGCTGTTTGTGACTTACGGGAATAGTTTATAATTCTTAAATGTTTGTTGCCACACCATACCCACTACCAACGTACCCATATTTCTTTACCCTAGATCATAGGGACCCCACTCCCCTCTTCCTTCATTCCTACTTCCATCCACCTTCCTTCTCTAGCAGCAGTTGTATTTCTAGCATTTATTTTGGTTTAGTTTTGTCAGGTCCTTTGTTTTGTTTTTTTCTATGCCACATATCAGTGAAATCATTCAGTATTTATCTTTCTCCTTCTGACTCATTTCACTTGGCATGATCCCCTCCAGTTCCATCCATATTATTGCAAATGCATGAATACATCTTTTTAATAGCTGAGTAATATTCCGCTACACCACATCTTTTTTTTTTAATATATATTTTTATTGTTATTTATGTCTTTTACATTTTGTATTCCCCTTGGGTAGCCCACCACCAATTCACCCGTGATCCATCTCCATGGTCCCTTGTGTTCTTTTCTATTTCATTTTGTGCCCTTTTCCTTCCCTCCCCCTGCTGATTGTCTCTCTCCTATTTGGTTTCCTTATAGTCCTGTTATAAGTGAAACCATTCAATATTTTTCTCTTTCTTTCTGGCTTATTTCACTGAGTATGATTCCCTCTAATTCCATCCATGTCGCTGCAAATTGCGTGTGTTTATCTTCTTTCCATGCTGAATAGTACTCCATTGTGTATATGTACCACATCTTCTTGAGCCAATCATCTATTTTTGGACATCTGGGTTGCTTCCATACCTTTGCTATTGTGAACAGTGCCGCAATGAACATACGGGTGCATGTATCCTTTCAGATTAGTGTTTTTGTGTCCTTTGGGTAAATTCCCAAAAGTGGTATTGCTGGGTCATATGGAAGCTCCATGTTTAGCAGTCTGAGGAATCGCCATACAGCTTTCCATAGTGGTTGGACCAGTTCACATTCCCACCAGCAGTGTAGAAGAGTTCCTTTTTCTCCACATCCTTTCCAGCATTTGTTGTTGCCTGTATTTTTAATGTGTGCCATCCTCACAGGTGTGAGGTGTATACCACATCTTCTTAATCCACTGGTCTGTCATATTACACTGATACTTTTTTTTAATAGACATTTATTTTTGTTATTCGTATCTTTTGCATTATTGTGTGTTCCCCATAAGTTACCCACCACCTGTTCACCCGTGGAGCCATCACCATAGTCCTCCATGCTCCCCTCTTCCCCCCTCTTGAGCCCCTCCTTCCCTGCTGAATGTCGCTTTCTTATTTGGCTCCCTTATATTCCTGTTATAAGTGAAACCATTCGATAATTTTCTCTTTCTTTCTGACTTATTTCACTGATGATGATTCCCTCTAGGTCCATCCATGTTGCTGCAAATTGCATGTGTTTGTCTTTTTTGAATGCTGAATAGTATTCCATTGTGTATATGTACCACATCTTCTTGATCCAGTCATCTGTTTTTGGGCCTTTGGGTTGTTTCCATACCTTAGCTATTGTAAACAGTGCTGCAATAAACATGCGGGTGCATGTATCCTTTCGTATTAGTGTTTTTGTGTCTTTTGGGTATATTCCCAGTAGTGGTATTGCTGGGTCATATGGAAGTTCCATTTGTAGCAGTTTGAGGAAACACCATACAGCTTTCCATAGTGGTTGGATCAATTTGCATTCCCACCAGCAGTGTAGGAGAGTTCCTTTTTCTCCACATCCTCGCCAACATTTGTTGTTGCCTGTTTTATTAATGTGCGCCATTCTCACTGGTGTGAGGTGGTATCTCATTGTGGTTTTAATTTGCATTTCCCTGATTATAAGTGATGTAGAACATTTTTTCATGTACCTGTTGGCCATTTGCTTTTCTTCTTTGGAGAAGTGTCTTTTTAGCTCTTCTGCCCATTTTTTGACTGGGTTGTTGACTTTGTTTATGTTGAGTTGTGTGAGCTCTTTGTAGTTTTTGTTATCAGTCCTTTATCGGTTGTGTTGTGTGCAAAGATCTTCTCCCAATTAGTAGGGTGTCTGTTTGTTTTAATTATTGTCTCTTTTGCTGTACAGAAGCTTTTTAGTTTGATGTAGTCCCAGCTGTTTATCTTTTCTTTTACTTCCTTCGCTATGGGGGAAGTGGTTTTAAAGATTTTGCTGACATGTATGTCATGTACAGTTTTGCCATTTTTTCTTCTATAAACTTTATGGTTTGAGGTCTTATCTCCAGGTCTTTTATCCATTTTGAGTTGGTTTTTGTGTATGGTGTGAGGTAGTGGTCTAGCTTCATTTTTTTGCATGTAGCAGTCCAGTTCTCCCAACACCATTTATTGAACAAACTAGTCTTGTTCCATTGCATATTCTTTGCTCCTTTGTCGAAGATTAGTTGTCCATAAATATGTGGATTTATTTCTGGGTTTTCTATTCAGTTCCATTGGTCCGTGTGTCTGTTTTTGCTCCAGTACCAAGCTGTTTTAGTTATTATGGTTTTGTAGTAAAGTTTGAAGTCAGGGAGTGTAATCCCTCCATTCATCTTCGTTTTAGTCAGGAGAGCTTTAGCTATTCGAGGTTTTTTGTGGTTCCATATGAATTCCTTCAATATCCATTCTATTTCTTTGAAGAATGTCATTGAAATTTTTATTGGAATTCCATTGAATCTGTAGATTGCTTTTAGTAGGATGGCTATTTTGATGATGTTGATTCTTCCAATCCATGAGCAGGGGATGTTTTTCCATCTTTTTGTGTCTTCCTTTATTTCTTTTAACAGCGTTTTGTAGTTTTCTTTGTATAAGTCCTTTACCTCTTTTGTTAGGTTTATTCCCAGGTATTTGATTTTTTTGGTTTCGATTTTGAAGGGGATAATTCTTTTAATTTCTTCTTCTTCAGATTGAGTGTTTGCATATAGAAAGGCTACTGATTTTTGTGCATTGATTTTGTATCCTGCTACGTTACTGAATTGGTCTATAGTTTTGAGTAGTTTTTCTGTGGAGTTTTTGGGATTCTCTATGTATATAATCATATCGTCTGCAAATAGTGACAGTTTAATTTCTTCTTTCCCTATTTGGATTCCTTGTATGTCTTTCTCCTGTCTTATTGCTCTCGCTAGGACTTCAAGTGTTGTATTGAAAAGCAATGGTGAGAGTGGACATCCTTGTCTTGTTCCTGATTTTAGGGGAAAGGCTTTCAGCTTCTCACCATTGAGGATAATATTGGCTGTGGGTTTGTCGTATATGGCTTTTATTATGTTAAGGAATGTTCCTTCTATTCCAAGTTTTTCAAGGGCCTTTATCATAAATGGATGTTGCACTTTGTCGAAAGCTTTCTCAGCATCTATTGATATGATCATATGGTTTTTATTTTTCTTTTTGTTGATGTGATGGATTATATTAATTGATTTTCGGATGTTGAACCATCCTTGTGTACACTGATACTTTTTTTTGTAACTTGGCTACTGTAAATAGTGCTGCAATGAACATGGGAGCATATATCCCTCAAATTAATGTTTTTGCATTTTTGGGGGTAGATACCTAGGAGTGGAATTGCTATATCATATGGTAGATCTATCTTTAATATTTTAAGGCACCTTCACACTGTTTTCCATCAGAGCTAGACCAGTCTACATTCCCACCAACAGTGAACAAGGGTTCCTTTTTCTTCATACCCTCATTAATATTTGTTTTTTTTGAAATGATTTATTCTCACAGATGTGAGATACTATCTCATTGTGAGTTTGATTTGCATTTCTTTGATGACTTATCCTTGATTAGTGATGTTGAACATTTTTTCATTTGGATTTCTTTTATCTATTTCTCTTACCTAATTGCTCTAACTAGGATTTCAATGCTGTGTTGAACAGTTGTGAAAGTGGATGTCCTTGTTGTCTACCTAATATTAGAGAAAAAGTTTCAGTTTCTCTCCATTGAATATGTTGCTAGTTGTGGTTTGTCATATATGGCCTTTATTATAGTGAGGTATGTTCCCTCTATCCCCATTTTTTATCACAAGTGGAAGCTAAATCTTGTCAAATATGTTCTCTGCATCCATTGATACGGTTTTGTTTTTTGGTTTTTTTTAAATATTTATTTTTACATACAAGCTGGGGTATAGGCCGGGGGTGTGGGGCTGCGAGAGGGTTCACCAGAGACAGAGCGGGAAGCAGAACAGGCAGATCAGAAATACACTGCTGAGGGGAGCAGTGGGCAAGGCAGGAGAGGTCTGCCGCACCATATGGGATCCTCTCTGGGGTGTCGAACTCGCATCGCACGCTGCCGACAGCTCCACAGCACAGCCCTCAACCGCTGCGCCACCAGGGAGGCCCTGATACGGTTTTTTTTATGTTTCATTTATTGATGTGGTGAATTATAGTAATAATTTGCATTTGTTGAACAATCCTTGCATCCCTGGAATAAGTCCCACTTGGCCATGATGTGTGATTCTTTTAGTGTATTGCTGAATTTAGTTTGCTAAGATTTTGTTGAGGATTTTTCTTTCTGTGTTCATCAGGGATATTAGTTTATAGTTTCCTTTTTTGTGTGTGATGCTTTTGTCAGCTTTTGTTAACAGAGTAATGGTGGCCTCATAAAATGTGTTTGGGAGCATTCACTTTTCTCAATTTTTTGGAGGAGTTTGAGGTAGGTATTAGTTCCTCTTTGAAGGTTTGGTAGAATTCATTAGTAGAGCCATCTGGTCCTGGACTTTTGTTTTTTTGGGAGACTTTTGAGTACAGTTTCAATTTCCTTGCTTGTAATTGCTCTGTTCATGTTTTCTATTTCTTCCTGAATCAGTCTTGGAAGGTTGTATGCTTCTAAGAATTTGTCCACTTCTTCCAGATTTTCCAATTTGTTCATAAAGATATTCCTAGTAGTCTCTTACGATCCTCTATTTCTGAGGTTCTGTTGTAACTTCTCTTTCATTTCTGATTCTATTTATTAGAGTTTTCCCCCTTTTCTCTTATTAAGTCTAGCATGAGGATTGTACAGAATCTTTTAAAATCTTCTATGATGTCTAGATTTTCTGTGACATATCAAAAAGTCTTTTCTACTTTAACATTATAAAAATACTCTTCTCTGTTTTCTTCTTTTTTTAAAGATTTATTTATTTATGCATAAAAGAGTTGGGGTGTAGGCCAGAGTTGGGGGGTAGTGAGAGGATTCACCAGAGACAGAGTGGGGAGCAGAACAAGCAGATCAACTGAAATACACTGCTAAGGAGAGCAACGGGTGAGGCAGGAGAGGTCTGCTGCACTACGTGGGAAGCTCCCTGGCCAGGGATCAAACTCATGCTGCAGTGGCTGCTGATAGCTTCATAGTGCTGAGACTTAACCCCTTGCGCCACTAGGGAGGCCCTCTTCTCAGTTTTCTTTACTTCCTCTATAGTTTCATTTTTTTAATGTCAAAGTTTTTGACCTATCTGGAATTATTTTGGTACAAGAAATGGGTAGGGCTGTAACTCAGTGTCACCCCCGCTGTCCAGTATACTCTGTAGTTGTTAACAGCACTGTTTAATAAATTATCTGTCTTTTCTGTAGTCATTTAAAATGCCACCTTTGTGATATACTAAATTCCTATGTGCATTTAATTCTGTTTCTGAATTTCCTTGCTTATTTGACATCTGCCTATTCATTTATCAGTGCCATATTGTTCTTATTGCTGTAGCTATGTAATATGTTTTGATATTTTAGAAAAGTAGCTCCCACTTAGATATACACACAACACTAGGCAGAGGATTTTCATGGCTATTCTTATGTATTTAGTTTTTCTTATAAATTATTTAGTTCTCAGAAAAGTCACAATGGCTTTTTTATTGGAATTGAGTAAAATTTATAGATTTGCATAAATAGAATTGCCGTCAGTTGTGTTCTGTTAACTCAGCTGACATAGAAAGGAAACATCAATTCACAAGATATAGTCATTTATTAAACAGCTAATTTAATCTGTATGTCAGGCAGTATTTCATGTCCTGGGGAGAAAGCAAATGAACTCATCATAGATAGTTCTAGCTCCTCTCCTGTTTTAAAGAATGAGCCTGGCATCATGTCATATAGCTTTGTTTCCCCTGACTGCCAATGTCATTTTAGCCAGTTGGCTTAAGTGCTTGCGTAGAGTTATTATCTTGGTTCACATCCCAGGAGCTACAGAGAGGAAAAAGTAGAGCATAGTGAGTTAGGGGTTCAAGCTCCGGAAACAGATGTCAGGGGTATGGATTAGGTGCTATGCTAACCTTGGCGAGCCAGTCAACCTCTAGAGCCTCAGTTCCTCCTTTGTGAAATGGGAGGTTATTCATTGTTCTAATTCATGAATGTGAGGCTGAAATGAGATAATCCAAAATGCTTTGTACTTTGACTGCACATCCTGCTATTCTGCAAATTTTTTAAAAAGATTTTTATTTAGTTATGCATAGAAGAAGTGGGGTGTAAGTAAGCCAGAGGTGCAGGGGCTGAGAGGATTCACCCGAGAAAGAGTTGGGCGCAGAATAGGCAGATCTACTGAAATACACCACTGAGGGGAGCAGCGGGGAGAGAGAAGAGGTCTGCTGTGCCATGTGTGTCAACTCCCTGGTTGGGGATCAAACTTGTCATGCCGCAGTGGCTAGCAATAGCTTGGTAGCACTGAGACTTTAACCCTTGCGTCACCGAGGAGGTCCTATTCTGCAAATGTTAACAAACATCATTTATACTGGGAATCTGGCTCGGCTGGTCTGATGGTATCTGACTTAGTATGTTCAGTTCCTAACATTATTTAGGAGAGGCTGTAGAAGAGGGCATGTGGGTGGCCAGAAGGGAGTCACCTAGAAACATTAAAGAACAGGGTCTTGTTACTGGAAAAGAGAAGCAGAACAGAGTGACCAGATACTCAATTTATATTGTGTGGGGAGGTTAGGCTTTGGGACTGAGAGTATCCAGTGGAATCCAGATTAAATTAGAAGAAAAAAAAAATCTTCCTAGCCTGTACGTCTGTTCAACAGTGGAATGATTTAAAATGTTCAAGAATAACCTGGATTGCTATTTGTTAGGGAAACTGCAGAAAATAATTTGTGAATTCGTAAGATGAGGCTAAATGATGATTAAGGGATTTTCCTACAGAATTCTAGTATAAAAGCCCGCATTTGCCATCACTTATGTAGAAAATTCTCTGCATGGGTCTTATTTGTCCATTTTCAGAGAATTGTTGATTCTTTGAAAACTTGCTTGATCCCTTTTTGAGTGATAGGATTTCACAGTGCCTTAGGGTCCTTGTGAACATGAGTTATCATCAAAAGCATGAATGGAGAAGTTAAGGAGACTCAGGAACCAGCACTTTTCACTTCTTTCTCTCTCTATGGCTACCTTAGTGACAAGTCCCTCATTTTTTCATTGAGAGTATTAATTCTTGCTCCCTTCTTTGAGCTTAAGTCTTTGAAAGAACAGAACATTATTGAAAATTTTCTGCCTCTGTGTATATGGAGCTTTTGGAAAGAAGGTGCTATTCATGCCTAGCAGACAAGTGACAAGTTTAAAGAAATGCATATGACCCCATAAACTTGACTTTATTCCCTTTATCACAGACACACTTCCCTGTTATCCTCATCATTCATGATACTCTTATTGCTATACATGGAACCGTAGTATTTAAAAAAAATGTAATTAAGTTATATAAAAGAGGTAATATTTCACATACTTACTTCAGATCCCCCTCCCAGTTTTCTTTGAGCAGGCCATTACTGACTTGCTGTAACTTCCACAGTTAAGTTTTGTCAAACTTAGCTGTCACCAGATGCATGCATGATAACATTGTAGCTACTGTGCTATTCCGTAAAGGGAAAAACAGCGAATGTCAACACAAGTCATAGCTGATCTCTAAACTGATTTCTGTATTTTCAGTGAACGACGATCCCATTGTAGCCACTGATCCTGAAGAACCCTCTGTTGGTGTGTCATCCCCTCCTGCTGCAGCAACAAGTGTGACCCCAAACCCCACCGTAGCCTCTCTCCCTGCTCTGACCACGCCAGCTGAAGGAGAGGTGCCCAGCACTTCAGGAACCCAGCAGCCCCCCGCAGCTGTCCAGGCCCCTGATGCCCTGCCTGCTGGGTGAGTAGCCTCTGTCCCCAAACAGTACTCTCCCTGCTGACGAAGACTGAGGCTCCTTCACCAGGGCAGAAACAATGTGGTTATTTATTACCTGGTGGCTGGTAGTTTCTGGGGAGGTTGCCATGTACAGGAGTGAGGGAGGTGTGGAAGAACTGCTTGTTCTACATAAATCTTAAAAGAATCTAAATCATCTGTGAGCTGAATCAATGCTACCTTATACTGTGACTGGAAATGAACAGCTTAATTCAAAGAGCATGGCTTTTATGGAACAAGGAGCTCATTTTGCCTTCTGAAACTGTTGGAGGGTGTTCACCTAGATCCTGCCTAGAAAATAGCTTTTCTCTCTTGAATTTTATGCTAGCAGCCTCCGGAGGACTTTAGGCTCTGAGTTTCATTGTATGTTTTTCCTGTAGCTGACATGATGTTAACATGGACTACTAGTTTTCTTGATACCTTCTAGTCCAGAATTAAATATGATGGTAAAAACCTTTGATGATAAGATGGCTCCAGTAAGCCAAGAAGAGATTCAACTTTTACTCTGGTGAGTGGAGATTAGAAATGTGGACCTGGGTATCAAATTGATCTAGGTTTGAATCCCAGCGCTACTCCCACATGACATTGGCTCAGTGACTTACCATCTTGGTTAAGGTGTAGGTAATGATCATTCATATTTTCCCAGAAAAATAAGATGTTGTAGTGAATGGTATTTTTGGCAGATGTTAACCCTGGTGAATATTTTTGAACTGGTTATAGAGTTGCCAGAAAGAAAGGGAATGGTTTTGAACTGGAAAATGAATTCTTATCTTGGTGATTACCAGGCATAGTCAGGGCTGACTCCTCTGTGGTCCTGCTGTCCATCCTGTTCATCATGTTGGTACTGAGGAAAACACTGTCCATGTTGCCATAGTTCCTGGGGTCTGGCATTGATGGTGGTGGTACTGGTGCTGGTGCTGGTGCGTGGATTCTCTGAGCCCTCCTAATTCATACAGAGAAAGGGAAGGATGTTTGATGTATAATATACTGTACTGTTCTTAAGCCACATTGAGAAACCCATTTGCTAAGACAAAATTCCTAAATCTGAAGTCACACGCGATGTTTTGCCACACATATCTCGCGTCCTTAGCATTTAGCACACTACCTGACTCATATTTCTCAATAAAGTATGAGGAACAAATGAAAGGCATTGTGAATAGTCCTCAGTACCGCAAACCTGGAGAGAATGGGGAGTATTGAGAGGAGTCTCTGAGAAGTTTTTGACTTGGTGAAAAGATTAATAACCAGTTGCTTTTGTCCAACTCCTCCCTATAGAGATTTCTTTTCTTTTTCATATGTGGTAAGGAATACTCGAAAGATCTTTGTTTGGTTTATAATTTCAAATCTGTATGCTATAATTTGGGGTAAACAGAGCAGAATGGTTTTGGCAGAAAGGAGGGAAAATGGCTGCTTGTGTCCCCCGTGAGCTGTTTGTTTTCTTTCCACTGAGCAAATGCCTGGAAGGCCGACTTCACTCCCGTGTCAGTCACAGGCAATTAGGGCTAATGGCTCAACATGTCTTTATGTAGGGTGTGTGTGAGGGTTACTGTTCCCTGGGATTGGGCTCTTCCTGTTTCCAGGCAGCTGGAAAACTCCAGGCCCTGAAAACCCTCTTTATTCTAAGTTTGGCTGAAGGAGCAGCCCAGGGAAGCCAATTGCTACCCCCACCCCACCAGAGGCTGCAACACTTTTCCCAGGTAGGGTTTGAGCAGCAGCTTTTCCTTAAAGCATGAGGCTGGTGTGTGGGTCTGGGGAGGCTATTGCTGCCCACTTAAACATGTATGCCAACCTCCGAAATGGTGGTTGGGCCCCAATATTGCAGTCCAAACCAGCCTCCAGGTGCCCATCCCTAAGACAGCAGGGCACACTGGTGCCTGGTGGCCTATCGCAGGGCTTGGAGAGTGTCAGCTGCTTAAGTGGCAGTTGTACTGCTGGGTGTGGAACAGCGAGGACGGTAGGCCCTCAGTTCACCACTCTCTGATGGTAAGCCAGAAAGGGCACACTCTCTGCAGTGACTCTTCCAGTTCAGAGACCTTCAAACGCAGCCTAGCTTGTTTACCAGTTCGCCAGATACAGACAGGATGAATTATTCCTCTATTCCTGTGTCTTGACTTCAGGTTCCAGGGGACCTCTTTGATCCTTTTTTTTTTTTTTAAAGATTTATTTATTTATGCATGCAAGCTGGGGTACAGGCCAGAGCCGTGGGGCGGCAAGAGGGTTCGCCAGAGACAGAGTGGGGAGCAGCACAGGCAGATTGATGGAAATACACTGCGAGGGGAGCAGCGGGCGAGGCAGGAGAGGTCTGCCATGCCATGTGGGAATCTCCCTGGCCGGGCATCGAACTCGCGTTGCCACTGCCAACAGCTGCACAGTGCAGCACTTAACTGCTGCACCACCTGGGAGGCACCCTCTTTGATCCTTTAAAAAAAAAACCCGAGCTTGACTGCTCACCACTTAGAATGCTGCAGTGACTTCCTGTTTTTAAAGGATAAATTCTCAAATCCTGAGAAAGGTCAAAAAAGCTCCGCATGGTATGGCCCTACCTACCGCTCACGCCTTCTTTGGAAAGCACTCTGTTTCTCCCCGTAATAACTAATATCATTTTGACAATCGCACCAACCTTTCTTAGTACTTAGGCTCCTCCACCATGTCTGCCCACTCCTTCTGCAGCCTGCCTCAGCATTTTGTCCATTAATTCCTCCCTGTCCCTAAAGCTCAACTTCATCAGCAAGTCCCCCGTCCCTAGTAGACATCTGCCACTGTATTGTGACTGTCCTCACACACATTACTGTGTGTCTTACATCTCTCTGCTTCAGTAGGCTTTGAAAAACAAGATGGCAGGGAACCTGGCACCGTGCAGCTCCCAAGGCATTATTTGTAATGAATAAATGAGTACACTGAAGTGCCATCTTTTTCTTCTCTGTCCACCTGGAGAATGTTTTCTGCTACTTCCGTGTTTCAAATAAATAGCAGTGACCACGGAACTATGGCATTTCCTTCCCAAGAGTGAGAGCCTGAGCCCCCATGCCCTGCATTGATTGACTTTGGGTTCACATATTTGGGAACGCGATTCCCTGCTCCCTAGGGGTCATCTGCGTGGGGAGACCTATGGAGCAAGTCTCCTCTGAGGAGGTATTTCTGAGTCACCCTGGGTTGCCTTTTCAGAGACCTGACTGGGTCTCTTTGCAACTTCAGCTTCTTCTACAGAGTGATGAAGCAGGGTTTGCTTGGAGCTCCCAAGGGCCTGTTTTTCAGGTTGCTGTATTGCTTTTCTGCAATGTGTAGCCACAGGGATTCTGGTTATAGGGGAACACACACATCTGTGTACTTTAAGGACTGAAGGTTCCCCAAAGCTGTGCTGTATAAATCCAAACAGGGCCCACCTCACTCCTCATCCTCTCTAAACCCTCCTGCTTTCTGTACCCTTTGATTTAATTAGCGCAAAAAGATCCAACTGGAAGGTTGTGGCACTTTCAGGTCACAAACGTCCATTAAAGGTGAGGATCCCGGGAAGGCTCAGGAGGTCTGGTGAGATAGCAATCCAGGCTGAGGGTACGGGGGATTGAGGCCACTTTGATTGGCCGGCCCCACATCTGGTTTTTATCAGCCTTGGGCCTACTTTGGGGACCAATTGCTCATTAACAGACCATGTGTACATGGCTTAGATAAACTGTAAGCCCGGCCCAGGCTCTGCAGCACTCTCCAGCCCTTGTACACAGAGGCACATTATTTTGCCCTGGCAGCCCGCGCTCTGCTGTGGTTTCTTACATAAGGGAGGCCCTTGTGACTGCCGACTTGCCTCAGCACTGCCATTTCACACCATCCCTTTTCTCCCGCACTCACTGGCGGCCCTGTCCCATTCCTGCCTCACACTAGAACTAGTGGAGGAGGGGTGTCTTCTAGACCTTTCGGAGTTTCCATCTCCCCTACCCCCACTCCCAGTCATGGGGATCCAGAGGCCCATTCTCCAGGTGGTCCTTAAGATACTTTCAAGGATGACAACCTGGTAAGAAGAGCTCTTTGATGTCTTGTTTGCAGAGACTTTCAGAGGCGCTGGAATTTAGAGCTTCTCTGCTAAGCTATAAACCAGCTGCTGCCATCAAATCTCACTCCAAACTCAATTTTGGCATTAACCAAAGATCCTTACCCAGGGCATTTTAAAATTGAGCTTCTCAAACTCACCATGAAGAGCCAATGCTTTTTCTCTGTTTTAATTTCTTTTTAAATGTTTCAATCTGTTATGCATTCTTACTTTGGTTCTCTACTCTGTTCAATAAGATGAGTCTTCTAATCACATGTTTGGATGTTGTAGCAATGTCACATTGGCCCAAAAGTTTCTTAGGATCCTTCTGTACTTCTCTGGTCTCTGGTGAGTAATAAAACAGTTTGGGCTGTCGGACAACACTTTGAGTAGCACTGGATTAAAGGATTATACCGGGAGAATCTGCCTTTTTTTTTTTTTTCTGAATATGGTTTAGTTCTTGACTCTGCAAGGATTCTTACATGCTTACTTAAATGTCAAGTAGTACATGTTTCTAGCTGTCTCTTCTTCATCTCAGAATGAAAGCTTTATTTTCAAAGATTGTACTGTTGTCAGAAGTGACCTGTATGTATAGATTCATGTGTGGTTCTGAATTCTCATTTTTAGGACACCTTCTGGAGAGCTCCTCAAGAGCAGGGATTACCGTGCCCATCTTTGTATCCCCAGTCCCTAGTGTAGGACTTGACTTCTAAGGAGATGGCATGAGATGTGTCTGTTGCATGGCTAGTGAAATGGTTCTTATTTTCAGTAGCCCTTAAACTTTTTTAGTTTAAAGGGATAGGGAAAGGAAGGATAGGAAAAGGAGAACAGCACACATCCACCCGCTTTAATCATTGATGCTTTTCAAGGCAAAGAAAACGAAATGGTGGAAAGAAAAGCAAAATAGACTTAATTCAGTAGCCTTGCTAGATACTACTTAAATGTATATAATACTAACCTAAAATCCTCACCCATCCTGTGCTTAAAGGGCAAGAAGTTCTGATTGTTGATAGTTTTAAGAAGAGGTAATATGCTAATATTTAAAGGAAAGCTCAGTATTTCAAGAAAGGTGGTTTGGGGGAATGGATGAATTTTAACACATTTCCTACCAGTTTGCAAAAGTCCTGCTGACTTTTGGAGATGTGTTCCACTGCAGAAAGACTCATAAGACAATCTGAAAACCTTCCTACAGAAGAGGGAAATCTAAAGGTTCACCCAGGAAGTAGTCAGAGCTTTGGGAATAAGATTTGGATCAGAGTCATTTTTCATAGGAGCGTAAAATAAGAAACTAGGAATTCTAGGTAGCTTTTGCCTGTGGGGAATTGAACTTCTGCAGAAACACTGGAATACTTTCAGTGTATTTTTCTGAAGTTTTCCTTTTTTTCTAACTAAACTTGCAAGGTATCTTGTCTTTGGGTTCCCTAAGGTTTTTGGTGTAACTTTGTTTACTAAAGGAAGAGAGGGTGTTTTGAATGAGAATCAGCTTTCCTGGCATTCAGTGTCTACATTAATAAAAGGGAGCAAATTAACAAGTTAATAATGCACTTTGACGATAGGACTTTTGAGCACATTGATAGGTATATTTATACGGACTACTTAAATGTTTCTGATACTGACCTAAAATCCTCACCCAGCTTTACTGCTTTCCTACTTAATCCTGCTTTTGCTGATACTGTGATTCTGTCCAAACATCGGGGAGTCTGACCAAGAAGTATGTTAATCAGGTGGTTGAAAACATACTTAGTGGCGGGTCATTGAGAATTAATTTCCTGACGACCTTTTAGGAAACCTCCCACAAGAAAATGTGCCTTAGGTAATGAGACAGTTTTCTCTCAGATAACATAGGAAAGAAGTGGTTGGATGTCACCCTAATAAAGGGATTGAGATTTTTAGTCTTTACCCTGTGATGGTGGGGGAATTGGGGCATGGGCGTGGAAGAACACAACTACATTAAGAGCGTAAACCCCATAGAAGCAAAGGTAATTTAAGTTTCAAAGAAAAAGTACCTAAGATTAATTGAAATTGGAGACTACTTTTCAAGTACTTTCAAAACACAAAGACCCTGTATGGTCCACAGTCCAATTGAATGTTACTCCTTGAAGGCCAAGGAGCAATGTGTTGGGAAGGGCCCTGAATCAAGTTTGATGCTTTGAACACTGTTTCTGAGCACTTCAAAGAGAGCTATTCAGTGGGAGAGGATATGACCCACATGGCCGGGATGCAGTATTGAGACCCATGGGTAGTTTGATTGAAAAGCCTTTTCATCTCAGCGTGAAGAAGATGCTTATAAGGGACAGAAACCTAACCCCTGACTGGGATGTGCTGATGAAAGGTCGATGCCAGTATCACTTTCTTGGCATGGGGAGACCAAACCAAGACAGTCGGAAAGCTTAATCTATGTGGGTTACTGAGGAGAAATGAGAATCAGGAGGCTCGTTTGACAATAGAATTGACCGACTATGGGGCATGAATGAAGAGAAGGGATTTGTATGAATTCTGAGGAGCCGTGCCGGTAAGGGAGGAGTTGAGAGTTCTCTAAGAAAAGCAGCTAGGCCAGGTCATGGATCAGGGAGGACCCACATGGACATTTAATCTGAGCAGGAGTCCAATTATAAAAGGAAAAAATGTAGATATCAAAAAAAAGGTAATAGAAGAAAGGTCTTGATCCTCTGGTAACTGTTTTTCTAGCTAAGCCAATTGAGAGGGTTCGTAGGAGGACATTGAGATTGGCCAGACAATAAAAGCCCTTGAAAGAGAGACTTTCATTTCTAGGATCAGCTGGGATCAAAGATAGGATGGATAGACCTTGTCTAGGCTTGGAAAGAGCTTGTACACTGTACCTCTTGAATATATGTGAAGTGGACTTCACATCGATTTTCTTTCTAGCAGTGGGTGGGAATACCACTGTGTCAATTAAAGACATATTGCATGGAATCTTAAGTATTAGCCCATTTTCAAATTAAAATAAAAGGCTAAGTATGATAAAACCCAAGTGTTCTATTTGCTTCAAATGTCTCTGGTGAACCCTCTCACCACCCCACGCTTCTGGCCTGTACCCCAGCTTGTATGCATGAATAAATAAATCTTTAAAAAAATATTAGAAATAGGACATTTATTTTCATAAATAGTCAGCTCTGCTATAACATGATCCTAACAATCACCATAGTTGTACAAAATCACACAATAAAAACAAAAGGGAACTGGGTGGGGCAAAACCGGCAAAAGAATTTTCAGTGACATACCAAAAAATAAGAGTCTGATACTGATGGTAGCACAGTTTTACACGTTAAGTGGTTAAGAAATACACAACACTACCACACACATGGTGCATTTCCATAGAAGACCTGAAGTTTGCTTGGTGAAACAGGTATTGGAAAGGTTAGAGCTGGTGAGTCTTGTGGCAAAGTGGTGAAATTGGATGGCAGTTGTAACACCTGATGTGCACATGTGTATTTTATCACACACAGTAAACTGAGGTAGCTGGTAGATGCATGTGGGTTTTGTGTATACCTATGCAACTGGGTTCAGCTCTGGGAAATTTTCTGCATTCATCTGTATTTCTCTAAGACAAAATCGTGCATAAGCAATCACAAAATTCACATTATGCTTATGTTGTCCTTCTTGTATCAGTCACATTGAAACAAATGTGCGTTTTCAAAGCAAGCATTTCAGCAGAACTCATTATGCCAGCTTACCAGCAAGGGTCACCTTCCACAGGATTTACCAAAATAAATAAATAAAATCAATGTAAAACATAAAGGCTCACTGGACCATTAAGATCTTTCATAAACTGCTAAGCATTATGTAAATATGAATCTTTATATCTTCATATATCTATAGATAGAGTGGATGGATGGATGAGTGGATAGATGGATAGATGGATAGGTTACTGATTCTGAGGAAGTGGCGTTGTTGTCAGGCTGCACTGAGTGTGGAATAGCAGGAGTGGGGGGATGGGTGGTCCATGACTGTATTTTGTAGTGATCTTGCTTGTGGATTATCTCTTTGGATCATCTACTACCTAGCTGTCCTTCCGTCGCCATGGTTGAGCCGCCCTTTGCACCTCAGTCTCATGTTAACTTAGACACAGACTCGATCTGAGCGGAGCAGTCAACTCACAATAGTATGCTGTATTTCATGGTTCACCTGGGTCTTTTAAAAATCCTCTGTGAAAAATCCTGTATTTTAGAAATAAATGTGATCATGAATATACATGGTGCCAGGAGAACGGGGGTAGTCATATAATTTGTGACCTTATGAGGTAATGCTGGCTAAAAAGGCTGAAGGTTCTGTAGAACTTTTTGGAAGGGACCATGAACACCCAGAAATTGCCCACAAATTTTTGTGGGTCAGTACATCTTGGAAGGAAAGAGTCCTCAGCTTTCATCACATTCCTAAGGGATCTTTGACCCTGAAATGGCCAGGAAACACTGATTTAGGAAAAAAACAGTAGAGTTATATGGGTCAAAGCGCGATCTTTGGTATATCCCAGGACATTGAGGCCATAAAGGGGGAGCTATCCCATTTTTCTCTAGAAGCCCTCTTGGGACCCACCATGAGTGACAGCACAGAGCTGGTTGGACTCTTGGGTTGATCTTGCATGTCATCTCTCATGTTTTCTCTAAAACTAGCCACATCGTTAGTGAAGGCGTCCCTTCTAACATGGGTTTGTTCCTTTTAGCTGTGTATCTCATGATCCATTAACTTATTTTTCAGATGGGAGCAGCGAGAGCTGCCCAACGGGCGTGTCTATTATGTTGACCACAACACGAAGACCACCACCTGGGAGCGGCCTCTTCCCCCAGGGTAAGACCTCTCCACCACTTGTTGCCATGGCCATGTCTTTATTCTCCCGTCTTCTCCTTTCTCACCCCGACCCTTCCCTTCTTCATCCTTTCCACTTCCCCTTTCCCCCTTCTTTCCACACGCTTTGTATTGGCCTTGATAGATGGCCAGGACTTTATGAAGTGGAATTCAGAGCGACCATGGCTGTTGGGTCCTAGAGGAACAAAGACTGGGCAAATCTCATGGGTTACTGGGGTGTCGGTGCCCGCAGTCATTTCACCTACAGAGAAATCCCATGAGGGCGCGTTTCAGCCTATTTCTACAGAGGCAGAAAAGAATAGTGATATTTATCTTGGGTCACATGATTGGTTTTCCTGTTCACTTCCCTTCATTCAGTTCTCATTTCTTAGAACATACAAAGATTTTTACATCATCTTTGGTTGGGGAAAGGGATTGAGGAAGCCAGGATGGAAAGGGTGTTGATACATTTCACAGCACCATGTGTCTTAACAGTCCCAGAAGGTCGTGTGTTTCTTGTTCAGCTGGGCCTGGTGAAAATGCAGCTAAGATCTCCAAACCCAGAGGATGAATGAGGTTTCCAAGTGAGGGAAGACTCCAAGTTCAAGGAGAAGGGGTTTGTTTCCCTGTCTGCCAGGGACAGAAAGTTCTTTCCACATGTGTATCCCAGTCACTGAGCACTTTGAAAAGAAAATGTATCCTGCTCTCAGGAAAGAATCACCTCCCACTAAGCAGCCATGAAGTGCCGCTGCATAAAATGTGAACACTTCTCTTTCCTAGACTTGTGGAGGGAAAGGGCGTCAGAGGGCGGGGAGTATCAGGAGAACCCCTGTGCTCTGTTCCATTTAGATGTCAGGTATGTGCCAGGCAAATACCACCTCACCTTCTGGGCCTACAAATTTCCATGAATAGATTGCTCCTAGTTTCAGTTTTCCATAAAATGCTGCATTTTCCTTTTTCCTCTTGCTTTTCTGGAAATGAAACTCAATCTGTCATCATTAGCCTTCACTCTGTTCTCTACTTTGACTTTAAACCCAGGAAGTTTACCAAAGTTAAACCCTGGCTTCTTAGAGAAAAATTAAACATTTGGAAATTATAGGAATATTCATATTATTATGGAAATTTTCAAATATGCACAAAGTAGAGAGAATACCCATACACCTAACACTTAGCTTTAATAATTGTCAGCTCGTGGCCAATCTTGTTTCATCTCCGCCAGGGCTTAGCAGATTATAGCCTGTAGATAAAAATCCAGTATTCTACCTGGTTTTGTAAATAAAGTTTTACTGGGACACAGCCATAACATTGTTAATAGCATTTCCTTATTATTGTCAAATACCCTGTTATCTCATGATTAATCACTGATGTTTAGCATAGTGTGTGTTGCACACTTGTATTCTGTGTGTTCATAACATGTGTTTTGGAAGCTGCAGTAACTTTGTAAGTGTGCTGGTTGCTGCCTCTTAACCTCTAACCTTTAAATTTGGTTGCCCTGAACTTGGTGAACACTCAGATGGAATGTGAAGAGATTTAATGACATATTTTAAGGAAGCCCAGAGTTTACTTTTCTTAATTATTGAGCTGGGCCACTAGTCCAGTTTCCTTATTTTAAGGATTTGCTCTTATGTGTCTCTTTAGCGGTGCTCAGACCAGAGAGCATAGAGAGTGATCACTACTGAGCCAGGAAGGCCCCACAGAGGGGGGCAGCTCAGAAAGGGCTGGACTAGAGTAAGAAAAGGAAGTTTCCTGCAGCCTAGGTTGGAGGAACAATGGCAGCAAGTGCATTCCCACGGGAATGTAAGGATGTGGTTAGGGAACGATGTATGGAGCATCTTTACTGGACTGGATGGTTTACGGGAAACGAAGGTGTGCGCAGAGAGTCCAGCAAGCCCTGAGGGTGGGTGAAGGTGCCTTCTGAAACTGAGGAGCATGAAAGGGCTGGCTGGACCTCCCAACACAGCTGTTTTAATGTATTGCGATTCTATGTCAGATTTCATTTGAAATCAAGTGTGGAGTCATGTGACGTAGAAGTGTGAAATTCACTGGTGCAGAGAACTCCTAGTTAAACATGTGCACTGAACATGTGTTTGTTTCTGTTCCTTCCTGAAAATCCACCTAAGTGGCAATAAAGGTATAAAGTATAAACCTTCAGTGGTAAGGGGATGGAAGAGGAGGAATGGCATATGGGAGAAGTTAATCAGAGTTCAATTGCTGATAGATAAATTGTAGAACTGAGAAAGCTGAAATCCCAGCCTACAGTGAGGAAAACCTCAGCAGTTGGAGATATGCAGTGGGGTGTGTGTGAGTGTGTGTGTGTGTGTGTGTGTGTGTGTGTGTGTGTGTGTGAGATGAGACAATTCAGTTTAAAAGTTGTGTAGGGAGCACTCAGATTCTTGGGTTTTAGTCAACCATCACTCCCATTCTTCTGTCACTGTATGTGCACACACATTCCCTCCTTCTGCTCCCCCCCCCCCCATACACATACACAGCCACATGACTGCTGTGGCCTGAGAAGCTCCTTGGAGAACAGAAGCAGCCTGGCAGACGTTAGCTGAAGACTGGGACAGAGTTCAGAAACAGGGATTAAGTGGGGATGCTGTCCCCAGGCTAACGATTGGAGAATTTTTTTTGCTGGAGAAATACACCAGTTGAAGAAAAGAGAACTACAGATTGTGATATTTGGGGATCTTCTAGTGAGACAGCTGAGTGAAGCCACTAGTCAGCTCGCCCCCACCTGGGTACACAGAACTTCCAGCCAGTGTTTCAGCCGTTGACTTTTAAATACCAATGAACAGCCAAGGACCAAGCAGATGGAGAGAAAAGGACTTGTTGAAAACAATGGAGGGAGCTGAAAAAACAACAACAACAAAATTTGTAAAATTAAAACCAAATTATAATTCATATCCTCAAAGATTTGGGAGCAAACATGGCATTTATGCAAGAGCAGGAGACCATGAAACAGGAGGTGCAGAAAACAAGAAAATCCAAGAGCTTTTAGAAATTAATATTTTGATAGCTGAAAATTAAAATATTCAGTCCCTGTTAACTATGAGATAACATTGGAAGGGCTTATTTATTTATTTATTTATTTATTTATACAAGCTGGGGTGTAGGCCAGAGATGTGCGGTGGTGAGATGATTCACCAGAGTGGGGAGAAGCGGGTGAGACAGGAGAGGTCTGCTGCGCCATGTGGGAATCTCCCTGTCGGGGCATCGAACTCGTGCTGCAGTAGCTCTGGATAGCTTCATAGTGCTGCGCTTAACCGTTGAGCCACCAGGAGGCCTGGAAGGGCATCTTTAGACATGTACAGGCTTTCAAAAAATTTAAATTTCCTGGAGGAATACTGTCCCTGTGAGAAGAAGGGTGCTGGGAAAGAGGTGGCCAAAAGATTAATGAATGACACTGAAGCCTCCTGTCCTCTCAGAATCTGTCAAATTAGATAAAGGGCTTTGAAAAGCAAGCAGAATAAAATATGATTGTTCTTTGCTCAATGACAAAACTTTAGAAAATGGGATACTATTTAGCCACAAAGAAAGATGTAAATGCTGCCATTTATAGCAAAATAAAAGAAGGTTGAGGGAATTATATGTAGTGAAGCAAACCAGGATGACAAAGACAAATATTGGGCATTTGCACAGTGTGATTTGGCAGTAAAATACTTTAAATAATTGGTGGTGGGCCTCCTCGGTGGCGCAGCGGTTGGGAGCTGTACTGTGGAGCTGTCGGCAGCCGCAGTGCAAGTTCAATGCCCAGCTGGGGAGATTCCCACATGGCGCGGCAGACCTCTCCTGCCTCGCCCGCTGCTCCCCTCAGCAGTGTGTTTCCGTCAGTCTGCCTTTTCTGCTCCCCGCCCTGTCTCTGGTGAACCCTCTCTCCGCCCCACACCTCTGGTCTGTACCCCAGCTTGTATGCATAAATAAATAAATCTTTTAAAAAAATAATTAGTGGTCATTAATAACGAAAGTGAGGTTTTGAGGTTAAGAGAGAAGGGAGAGGGAGAAAAAGTTAAAGGGGTGTAAGGGATAGTGGCAGGAGGGAAAGTAAATCATGAAACTGAAAAAAAGAAAAAGGAGTTTAAATTAGAAATATGTAAAACCACATTAAAATATCCAACTATATATTGTTAACAAGAGACATAAATAAATGATGAGAACAGATGAGTGTGAAGTAAAAGAATGTAAAATGATCTGCTTGGAAAATCACTAGCCCTAAGAAACCTCATGAAACCACAGAAATATCACATAATGTAAACTTTAAGACTAAAATTACTACTAAGGAGAAAAATGATGAATGTATAAGAATGGTTAAAGTTATACTCACATTGTTGGGGGAACAGTATGTCATTATGAGCTCTACACACTGATGTTTTATGGACTCCACCCCCACCTCCATGCCAAAGAGATCCTAGGCACCAGGGATTACAAATCCCATCATGCCACGCAAATAGACCCCAACTCATTGACTTCCTGAAGGGGTGTTTCTGGGAACTAAGGATGGAGTTAAGAACCCACCTTGGTGTATAACCAAAGACATGGGCCTGTGCTTTCTTTTTTTTTTTTTTTTTTTTTGCCTGACTTTAGTGTGCTCTCGGGGGCCCAGCTCAGACAGTGTTACTGGTAAAATGCTCACCAATTAATCTCTCTCTCCCTGGATTACCCCTCTTTTCATTTCCCTTTGTAAATAAAGCTTTTTATAAAGCTTTTATTGACTTTTCTATGTGTGCCTGCAGTTGGGTCTTATTTAAGTATTAAAAAATACTTAATAAAGAAGTATTTTTTTAAGTGTGCCGTGAGGGCTCACACCCAAGCCACTCTGTTTCCTTTTGGGGTTACCCTGTAACACCAAACATGGCAGATTAGCAATTCTAAATTTAAAAAAAGGTGAAGCTTAAAAACAATGTTGTATGAATAAAGAAATATCTTGTAATACTCTGCATAGTCATCATACAAATTCTGAATATTGATTTAATGATGATTTTCTATATTGGGAGGAGAGAATGGATGGAATACAATAAATCCTCATCTTTGATAGTGGAAAGTCACTGCGTAATCTCCGGTAAGACAGAAAGCAAGACACAGTAGAGCAATGTAACAATGGCATGTTATTCAGAAATAGGTATGCACACAGTAGAAGAAGCAGTCTAGTTGCAAGTAGTTGCTTCTGGGATTCAGGAATCAGCAACAGGGAGCTAAGGCAGGAGACACTTACTACTTTGTATGCCCAGAGTACTCTTTGTGTTTTAATACCATGTATGTGATTTCTTTGATAGCAAAAAGAAATAAAAATCACTAGTTGAGAGGGATTAGGAGAAAGGTGGGATGGTTCCAGATTATTGTGAGCCTTGACTGCTCACTAATGGTTTTATTTAACTCAAGGACTGTGGGGAGTCAGTTGAAGGTTTTCAGCAGGAACATGATATGAGGGGTCGGCTTGGTCTGGTTGTCCCATGGTAGTTGGTAGGAGTGGGGAGATTAATTCAGGGATAGTTGGACATAGAAATGGAAAGTCAAGGGCAGAGAGACAATAACAGAAGAGAAGCCCTCAGGCTGGGTGGTTTACTGACGTCAGCAGGAAGGGAAGAGTCTGGAATGATGGTGTGGTTTCATCCAGGGTGGAGAACTGACAGGCGGAAACTGGGAGGGACCCAGGTTCAGCAGGGAGCTGTGGTGTTTAGTTGATTCCAATGTTACCCCAGGTCCTGAAGGCAACTCCAGACACACTCTGGGGATTGGGGACTGCATGAGGAGAGGCCATTTTTAGGGAGACTTTGTGCTTTGAAAAGAGCCACTGAAGAGGTGGCCAGAAAAAAATCAGCAAGGAGACAAACCCCAAACCTTGAGGAAGGTGCCAGACCAAAGCGGGATAGGCATGTGACTAAGATAAGAAACCAGAGAAGATGAAATGAGAAGGTAGTTAGACTCTCCCACATTTTGCAACCACACAGCATAATCCCTTTTGGTTTCTCTTGCAGTGGATCAACCCTGTTTTCTTTGTGGTATCTGTTATCCTTTTGAAAGCCCTTTCCCCTCCTCCCCTCCTTGCACACTTAAAATGAAATTTTTCAATTATACACCAAATTGCAGAGACTAGTGTGGTGGTTCCTTTGTGATTACTGCTGGGTTCTAATGATTACCAACAGTTTGTTTCCTCTGGTCTCCCACTTTTTAGGGGAGGATGTAGTGAATTTTAAAGCAAATCCCAGACATCATAGCCTTTGATCCATAAATATGTCACCTGTGTCTTTAACAGATGAGTTTTTTTAAAAACCAAAATACCATTATCCCACTGAACAAAATTAACAGTATTCCTTATTTTGTCATTATACCTAGAAACATGTACCATTTTTCCCAATTGTCATTAAAAGTGTTCTTTTATCTGATTTGTTTAAATCAAATCCAGAGTGAAGGCCAACTTGATGCTTTTGACTGATATCTCAAGTGTCTCTTAAGCATCCAATTCCCGTGTTCTCTACTTTTTTTTTTTCTCTTTCCACCACTTACTGAGTATCGCAGGCATTTGTCTGGTAGGATTTTTCATATTCTGGGTGTGGTTGATTGTATCTCATGGTGAGGTCTAGCATGCTTCTCTATCCCTAGCTTATCTGTGAGCTAATAGTTAGCTATGGAGATTTGATTAGAATCAATTCAAATTCATCTTTTTAAAATTAAAGAACAGTTCACATGCAGTAAGATATATGGATCGGAGGTGTACAAGTACTGACAAATGCTTACGCTGATATAATCCACACCCCATCAACTTGTAGAATACTTCCACCACCCTATAGATTTCCCTTTCTTGCTATCTTTTGAGAACTTCTTCCCTCAAGCTACACCTACCAAGCACCCCTAAGGAATTTTCCCATGGTTGCAGCTTGCTCTGCCCTGCCCTGTCCTGCCCATGTGTGCTTTAGAACCCACTTGGGAAAGATCCCTTCCTCACTGAAGATAATATGAAGTCCTGCTGTTGTTTGAATTAACTCTTCTCTTGACCATGCAGCATATTTTTTAATGGCATCATAGAGCAAATAACAAAAATTGGGATACAGAGTGGCTTAAATAATGAAGAGAATTTACTGGCTCATGTAACTGAAAATTCTAGACATAGATCCTAGTTTCAAGTGAAGCCTGATCTGGTAGACTGACTATATCACCAAAGAGCTGGCCTTTGTTTCATTCTTTTGCCCTGCTGTCTTCTGGGTCAACTTAATACTGTATTTGGATCCAAAATGGTAGCTGATGGTTCTCGGGACTGCCAGTACTCTGGGTCACCTTTCCCAGAATTCTTAGTCTAAGTCCTGAGATGCACTGTGATTGGTTCAGCAGAGATCACATACCCTCTGGTCCATTAGTCATCATTCACCTCCAGCATTGAGAGTAGAGCCAGCTTCCCCAGAATCGGATGCATCTCTTCTATGGAAACCAGGAATTAATGGTAAGAAGGGATTGGTTGTTGCACAGGCAACCACAAATGTCTGCTGTAATCACTTGAGCCACAGAAGCCTCCCTGACTGGCCTGCTTGGCTTTCCCTCCCTGTAGCAGCCGGCCTCCCATGCCAGATACCACAGTTTACCTGCCCTCAGCCCCTCCTTGCCGACCTTCCTGCTATTTCTCTAGAATTTGAGGTTGGGAATGGAGTGGTCACTATATTCATTCTGAGTTTCTTATTTCCAGCTGGGAGAAACGCACAGACCCCCGAGGCAGGTTTTACTATGTGGACCACAATACTCGGACCACCACCTGGCAGCGCCCCACTGCTGAGTATGTTCGCAACTACGAGCAGTGGCAGTCACAGCGGAATCAGCTCCAGGGTGCCATGCAGCACTTCAGCCAAAGATTCCTCTACCAGGTGAGAGGGCCAGGGCTTGCCACCAGGGAGGGGATTCTCCTGGTGCTCTATATTATACAGCCTCACACATCCTCTGTCTACCTATTTGGGGAACAGGGAAGATGGTGGCTTGACATGTCAGTGCTGTGACCCTGGAGATTTTACTCATCACAGTGAAATTCCACAGTTTCTAACTTGCCGATGCCATTCCAGTCTTGGAGTGTGAGGACTCCTTATGTCTGAAACTGAATTCACCATCTTTCTTCCAAGACTGAATTTCTCTTCTGACCCCTCTCTCCAGGTCCATTCACTCTGAGTTGAAATTGAAGGTCAGCTGTCAACTCCCTCACCTCACCATTTTGAATTAGTCACCCATCTCCACTTCCGTTGCTGCTGCTGTTTTTCTTTAGATCTGCATGATCTGAGAGATTCTTAAGGATCTTTAAAGAGACATTTAAAGTTCATGTCGGTCCGAGTTTGGCAACCTATGGCCTAAGGGCCAAACCAGCCCATGCCTGGCTTTGTAAATAAAATTATATTGGCACATGCTGAAGTTAGGTATGGACTCTGGTTACTCTCACTACTGTGGCAGAGTTGAGTAGTTACAGCAGAAACCAGATGACCCATAAAGCCTGAAATATTTACCTTCCAGCCCTTTACAGAAAAACAATATTGATTCCCGGTCTAGGTCAACCTCCTTTCTGCTCCTGATTTCTCCCTGCCACTCCCAATTAAATAGTTAGGGCAGCCTCTGGATTGAGTGGTACTCTTTTGCTAGCCTTCTTTTTCCTCTAATCTATCCTTCCTGTTCCCACCAGAACAGCATTCAGATTTCACCACTTATTTTTTTTTTAATCACTGTTCAGGGTCTAAGGAAGGGGGCTTTGCTCTACACTTTGTTTTTTAAAGTTTTATTTATTTATGCATACAAGAACTGGGGTGTAGGCCAGAGGTGTGGGGTGATGAGAGGATTCACCAGAGACAGAGTGGGGAACAGAACGGGCATATCTACTGAAGTACACTGCTGAGGGGAGCAGCGGGCAAGGCAAGAGAGGTCTGCAGTGCCATGTGGGAAGCTCCCTGGCTGGGGATTGAACTGGTGCTGCAGTGGCTGGGGATAGCTTTGTAGTGCTGAGACTTAACCCGTTGCACCACCAGGGAGGCCCCTTTGCTCTATGCTTTTCACCAGCATTTTTATCACTGGCTCACACCTTTCTGTGGTCATTACCTGCAGACGTACACTTTCTGGTTCAGAATTTATGGTTCCAAATTAAGGGTCTAATGGTCTCCCATGTGATGTCCCGTTAGGAACCTTCCTAGTCAGTCCCTCTTCCTGAGTCTCTGTCCCGTGAGAGCCTTCACCAGAGACCTGAGGCTGGGGGAATCCAACTGCACAGCTTCTTTGGCTAGGAGTGGTAGGATTCCCACATTGGAACCCCGGCGGCATTTTCTCATAGCACCTTGCACATAAGGCTCGGGAGCTGCAGTCAAACCCACACAGGATGTGGTGTGTTAACAGCTGGAAACTTTTTGAGCTGGTCCATGACATTGAATTACTCTGTTTAAACAGCATGGTTTCTCCTTGAGAGGAACTTTAACCCCACAACCAATTTCTAAATCAAATACTAGCCTCATTGGATGCTCAGAAAATCTTTAGTTATGTTTAATTAAGTAGCAGTCATTTTCAGCTTTGCCTTCATTTGCTGCTCCCTCTCTGCTCACCCAAAGTGGGAGCCACCCTTTTAGCCATAAGGCTTAGCGACTTCTTCCTTGGCCAGCTTGCCCTGTCTGTCTGTGGGGGCTGACTGCTCGTCTTACAGTGAAGAAACTGACGAGGACCCCTGTTTCCTCAGAATATATGAAAAGGAAGCCATGGGCACATGAAGCTGCCTCCAAGGCAGCTTGAAACACCCGTCGTAGTGCATGTCCTGCCACACAGCCCTGCTCTGCATGTGTTCTTGGGCAGGATGTCCAGCTCCGCGGCCCCTTTCACACATGCCTGACACCTGGTCCTGGCTCATTTCAAAATTGGAAGGTATCAGGTCATTTTCTGCATTTCAGAAATTGTTCCTCCTGAGCTGGACTCAAAGACTTCCCTGGCCATTTTCTTGGGCGGTCAAGGCTGCAAAACTGGAAGATCTGGGCATCTTTGTCCTTGACCTTGAGACAAGGACACAGTTTCAGCCTCCTATGCTTTTGTCTCTACTTACCCAACTTCTGAAAATAAAAAGACAAAAGCCATTAAGAGAATCTGTTTCTTTCCTACCACACACCACGTCATTTCTATAGATTGACTGGGACATCGGGTATGTGAAAGGGAAGATTCTGGAACTCGTATTCACGTGGCCTTGGAACTTTCATCCCCCCTCCGGCTTCTCTCCTTTGAGTTTCATCATCTGGGCCTGAGAGGTAGAACTTTGACTTGGAGGGTCTCCTAAAGTAAAAATGGAGTACTAAAGAGATCCTCAGAATACTGTGACACAGAGCGCTCAGCGTGGCTGGGAACTCAGGAGGCTTCTGATGGAGGGAATGGTGCCTATTTCTTCTTGAAACAAGACTCCTATTGAAAAATAGTGCAGGGATCTTTCTCGAGTCAGTTTTCAATGTCTCTCTGTTAATTTCCCTCCCCTCTGGATTTGGTCTGCCCCTCTTGTTTGCTATGGTGCCATGTCCTGGTTACAAGTAAGAAGAGTCGCTTTCATAGTTATTTTGGGGTTTGGCGTTGCCCCAGAGTTTGACTCGGAAGACTTAAGAGCTGATGCTCTACCAGTGACTCCTCCTCCTCCTGCTGGGCTGAAACTGAGACCTTGTTCTTCACTGCCCTGCAGAGAACATAAAATGTGGTTCAAATTGGAAATCAAGGGAATCCCAGATCCCGGTGTCTGCAGTTCCTTCCTGCTGTCTGCCTGCTGCATCTTGCATCTTTTTCAGTCTCCGTTACTGTTCCCTTATTTCTGATATCTTCTTTTCCTACCATGACTGCGTGCCTTTGTTGCTTGTGGTCACCATGCTCAGATCGGCATGTGGCCCATGCGGTGGCACTTTGCCCTCTCTCCCCAAGAAGGGCACCCAGGCTGTGGGCATCATCTGTCACAATGGACCCATATTCCGGCCCGCTGCTGCTGTGTGGCTCCAGTTCCTTTCCTCCTACTGGGTTCCCCCCGTCACAACTAAAACCGGTAGCCAGCGTCGGCGGGACTGACGACAAATCATTTTGTGACTCCTACTGTGTGGATGCCAAACGGCATGATGGGGAAACAAATGTCTGGTTTCTTGCTCTGAACAAAGCCCCTTGGACTGGAGCCTCAAGCACTTGGCTTTTATTCAGTGCCCACTGGGTATGTCCTATAAAAAAAGGAGCCTGCCTTCCTCTCAGTAACCTTCATGCCCTTCCCAGAACCACTCCTGCTCTCAGCTGGATTTGCTAGACATTCTTTATTTCTGAGTTTGTATCTTAAAATATTACTGGAACGAGTGCTTGGTTCCCAAGGGACCTGAGCTCACGTGAACTCTCTGGCTTGTGGCCTGCACCCCAGATCTCACAACCCCGGGGCAGTTACTGGGAGAATCATCCCCCCCCCTCTCCTTTCTGTCCCTAGTGCTAAGGGAACTGTCTTGTCACTAAGAGCCACCTGCACATCTGGGATCTCTGCTTCAGTCATGCCTCTTTTTTGGTGTAACACTTGGGGTCTCAGTTCAGGGGAGAGTGTGGTAGAAGAGAAGGGGCAGTTGGTTCGTGGGAGTTTCACTTTTCTGTCTGCTGATGTGTAGCTTTTTGTTTTTGTTTTTGTTTCTCCTTGGCTTCTGTTCACTTTCTGCTCTTACTCTTCAAGTGGCACTGTGAACCTTAGGGAACATAGTCAAGTGATATGCTCTAACTGTAAGAAGTCAGATTCCACTGACTCTGCTTCCTGTGTTGCTGTTGATCTGTCTCTGGTCTCTTCCTTTCCTCTCTACCTCTTCTCTCTCCTTGTGACCTTAAAAAAAAAAAGAAAGTCAAGGATTACTTTTTTGTTTCTATTTCTGACCCGTCAGGGAGGCTGTGAATAGAGACCTTCTGGTGTACTGAGTTATAAAGTTAAGCAAAAGAAGACTGTAAGGCCTGTGGAAACCCAGTGGGTACCAGTTGGGAGTCAAGTTCCCCTCAGAGGCCTCTGAGGACTTCGTGGAACATCCACTCATTCTGAAAACAGACCTGAAGCAGCAAACGGTTTCTCACCAAATGCTCCTTCCTTTAATCTCCTAGCCTGACCTTTTCTGTAGTCCTTCCCCTTGGCAAGGCCCCTGCTGGAGTCCTGCTTCACCCCCTGCATCCTCCTTGGCTTCTTTATTGGGATGCCTGTGTGCGTTCTACAGTGGTCTCTTCCCTTCTGTGCCAAATGCATTTATTGCTACTGCGCTTGTATGTTATCTCCCAAACAAAGTTGGGGAACTTGGATTTCATGGGATGAAGTCATGGGAGGCTGCCTCCTCTCTTCCATCCCCTCCACTAGGACTTCTGTGGATTGGGGAGATTTTTTTCTTGGCCACCAGCAGACAAATCTGAATTGTGGTGGTGACTTTGAGCACGTCCTCTTGAATAACAGTAGTGGGCCCTGAGCGGAGGGCTGACCGCCCAGCTCCCTGTACCTCCGTGCGACCCCTGCCTGGGGCGGAGGCCCATTGCTGAAAGGGAGGTCTGTCCCATCAAGGAACCTATGCTTTCGAGACTTATATGTCTTTGTTGGAACCTGCTTTGGAAGAGTTGCTTGTATGCCACCTCGGAAAGAAAGTTTCTGTGTCCTTTCAGTTGGGATGTGGAGGGAGGGCTGTGAAAGGGGACTCCTGGGCAGTTGAGTTCTACCAATGTTTGCTCAAGCCCAGACTGAGCTCCATTCATCCTCTTGCCCATGTGCGGCTCCTCCGCCCCCAGATGGGGCCAGCCAGGCAGCCCCAAGTCTGCATCGAGAACTCGATCCCCTAATGTAACAATTAAATTTTAGTAAGTGAAATAAAAATGCTTGAGCGAAAAAAAGAGAGAGAAATAAAGAAAAGCTAGCACAGAACAATACTTGTTTTATTTAACTATGAAAAGTTTTTGACAGCATCCCCCCTTCCCTGCAGGATATGAAAAAGCTGGGTTCACTGCAGCCCTACCCTAGGGACCTCAGGGCAGAATGAGACTGGGGGTGGGGTGCTCTAATGTAAACAGTGACCCTGAAGGCCTGGAGTCAGCTCCCCCTTCTTTCTCCTGTCTCCCCTTCTTTCTTGCCACCTCGCCCCCAGCCCCACCTCCCCACACAGGCACACACAGAACACTGAACAATTTCAGGTTCAGGCAGGAGGAGAATAAAGGTGCTTTGTGAAGAGAAGCAAAACATTCCTGGGGGAGGTGAGGGGCCCAGGGCATGAATGTGCCCTCAGTCTGGGCTGCTGTCGCATACTGCTGCCTGCCCCCTCTTCCAGCACCCCCAGGAGGGAGGTGAGGGGAGGAGGGCCCAGCCCCCAGCCAGGAAGCTCTGGGCGTGGGCAGGGCTTGTGGGAATGATTTCATTGGAAAGGCCTGCGATATTTTTTCCCCTCCCGTGTGTGGTTCTTGGAGAAAGTTGGAGGTGGTGGTGATTTCAGTTGCCTTGGCCGCAGTGAGCAGGAGCTGAGCTGAGCAGAGGTTCCTGGTGGAGCTGACTGGGCTGTCCCGCTCCTGGGCCCTGCTGCCGTGCCCGGCCTGCTTGCTGCAGCCTCAGCCCTGGCCTTCCTTCGTCTGTGTACCGCTGCCTCCCCCTTGCTCCACCCTTGCCAAAGCCTGTCTGGACCTGCAGTGTGCAGGGGTCTTTTTGGGTCTTTCTTTTTTTAAAAAAAGACTTTTAAGAGGAGCAGATGCCACCTGAGGCCCCCTCTGTGTCCTCTACAAAGTGTGCAAATGTGGAAACGGGTCCTTGTCATTTTCATTTTTATCGATTGGTTTATTTTTAACCAGCAGCTTTTTTAATCCCTGTGTTCTGCTGTGTTTCTTGTGTCTAGTCTTCGAGTACTTCCACTGACCATGATCCACTGGGCCCTCTCCCTCCTGGCTGGGGTAAGTACTGACTTCCTTTTCTGACCCTCAGCTAGTGCTCCCCCACACTCAGTCCTGTCTCTGCTCCGTCCTGGTCCCCCGCATGCCTTCCTCGCTCACATCCCTCGGTTTCCCATAGGGCATCTATGCAGCCCTTTCAGCCGACAGCTCCAGGCAGTGGAGCTAGAAGGCTGGGTAAGGAATGGAGTCCCCTACATCTCTGTAGCATTCACATAGTAGAGCAGAAGGAGGGGACCCTGTGAAAGAAGCCCCCAGCCACTGTGAGACTGTGGGGTTTGGGTCCTGACAGTCAGGGGTTCTCCTCCAGCATCCATCCCACACTGACTAAGGCATTTTGATGCTGGCTCACTCCCAGATGCGTTTGTTCCAGGTCTGTGGCCGTGGGATTGGAAGGTACCACCTTACCCAACCTTTCTTTGCAGCTGAGATGTTGGAGGACTTCAGCCTCACTTTGACTAATGGAAGCCACCTTTCTGTTTGCGACACAGCTAGGAAAGAGGCTAGCAGGAAGCAGATCTGAGCTGAGGGCTGGGTGGTGACCCAAGGACAGTGCATCGTTACTAGCGAATAGCACTGTGCTGGGTCCCCCATCCCCCACTCGCTGGAGCAGTCCACCTCCTTGGTGTGATCTGCCAGTTGTGAGTTAGGGGGGTAGATAGCTAGGACTTGGGGTCACTAGACTTGGTGAGGCTCAGCGCATTTTCAGCTCTGAGCTGGCTCAGGGTTTTGTTCCGTATGGCGAGAGTCCCTGGGAGCAAAAGCGGAATCAGCATGTGCTGGGTTGAATTTATTGGCTAGGCCAGCAGGAGACAGTAAGCACTGGTTTGCTGGTGTTCACAGCTGGTATTAAGTTGGGAGGGGTGTGTTACCCCTCAAAGATGGAGAAGCTGACAAGGTTAGGATGAGCACCTGCTTGGAAAGTGCAGACAGTTTTGAGCTGTATCCTCTGGGTGCAGACACGCCTGCTCCTTGGTAGCAATTGACAAGGTTGCATCAACCCCCTTGGGCCGGCAGCATATCACTTAGTGAATTATCAGTGCATTCCGGAGCCCTGGAAGGACCTCCTAGACCTTCTAGGGGACTGTATCAGCAAGGCCTCCATGCTAGGGCATCCCTGATGCACACAGATGATCACCTGGCCCCCTGAACCCATAAAAGGTCATCGGTAGCTCAGAGATTGACAGCAAGTCAGATGTGAGAGGGTGCAGCCCAGGGTCGCTCTCTGGCAGGGGATAACTTATCAGAGGAAACAAGAATCTGTTATGCACTTGGTGCCTGTTGATACAGTGACTCTAGCCCATGGCCTGGCTCTGGAGAGTCAAGCGATTTATTTCTGCACCAGTTCTGTTAAAAGATGCTCATCGAGTCAGAGCAGCCTCAGAGACTGGAAAACAGCTCTCAGAAGCCAAGCGTGAAATATCTGAGGTGGTAAGAGATGCTGTGGACAGAGCCAGTGTTGTTCATGAAAGATCAGGAACATACACAAACCTGCAATGGTCTGAAACTCAGCAAAGTAAATATCCTGGCTGAGGGCGACAGAGCCTTCCTCCTCACAAGTCCCATAGGCTTCGTGCTGGCTTCGCTGTGGCTGTGGCAGGGCACCTTCCCACGGAGAGTCAAGAGGAAACAGAAAGAGCAGCAAAACCAGCGGCAAATTGCATCACACACAAGCTTGCTGTTGGGTCTGCTGTGTTCTGCTCTCAGTTCTGGTGTCTTTTCTGCTCCTTCAGGCAGAGACCCCAGGGTCTCCCCGTGCACTGGCCCAGGGGTCCAGACAACCTCAACTTTAGATCTAGTTTTCTTCAGCAACCCTCACCCCGAATATGTGGTTAAATGCCCCTCCATCCATTTCTTTCTGAAATGAGATTGAACTAGATGCTCATTTCAGTTTCCCAGTCCCCAAACTAGGAACTTGTGTGCAGCAGGTGGTTATAATGGGGCCATGACAGCCAGTCCTACAGTGAGCTATACGAGATCTCGGGGCACTATCAGACCAGCTGGATAGAGCCCCTGGCCAGTAGTTAGAATGGGCTCTGCCTTTGGCAGAGGCAGTATACTGAGGATCTAGTTCCAAGTAGAAGTGTCTGGGATGAGGGGCCTCTATCTCCTCTCAGAACCCTGTCGAAAAGCTGACCCTCTGTGGGATGGTGCAGCAGCTGTTCTGAGATGGTGGGAACTGTGGAGCAATCCCGGGCAAATCCTTTTCTTCCTTTTCCTTTTGTCTGTGTTTCTAAAATTTCCATTGAGTAGTGCACACCAGATGAGGTAGAGAGGCCAATACCCTGGGTTGATATTGAGAAGGTCACAGCCTGGTATTTGAAGGCGAGGGTGCTGGGCATCCCAGTTCAGTTCCTCTCAGCCCTTAGTGTCCCTGCGGCTCTGGAAGTGATTCTTCCTTTCATTCTGCCCTGCCACTGTAGTGGGTGGGCCATTAGCATCATTTGTTTTCAGGACAGAGACAGGTTTGAAAGCTCAGGAACTTCCTGGAGCCTTACTCTGCATTTTGCCCACTGTCCATCTGGAGCTGATGACTCCCCTCTCTCCTCCTCAGCGGCATGTGTAAGAGTCCGCAGACTTGGACCTTTATTTGCTTGTACACAGCACTGAAGTTTTGTTGGGTTATGAGAGTTCTAGGATACAACATTGTCTTTAGGCAGGAGAAGAGAGAGAAGGTGGAAGGCAACATAGACCTTTGTTGCAGAGCACTGATAGAGCGATGTAAGGGCAAATGTGGCCCCTCACCAGCCCCTTGCCAATGACCCCACCTGTGGGATGGGACGCCTGGCTTGGCTGCATCCAGTGGATGGCGTGGTTGCAGACCCAGAGTCCAGCTGTGATGGCCTGGGGAGGGGACCAGGGCTGAGGGGCAGCTGGCTATCCCTCGACTCTGCAGCTGGATGTAATTAAACCTCTGGTTTCAGCTGGTCTGCACCCAGTGTGTCGCCGTACTGCCCCCTTCCCTCCAACTAACCAACCAAGCAACCATCCAGCCATCCAAAGGCAGTGCTTGATCTCTAGTTGAAAATGGACAATTCCTCCCCCTCCCCGCAGAGAAAGATTCTCTTGGTCTTTCATGCCATTGACATGCTGAGCCAGGCATTTACCAGTAAAACTTCTCTAGCAGTTTGGGAATGGGCAGAAATTTAGACCCTCCACTCAAGAAGCAGGAGCCAGAGGGGAGAGGACAAGGTCTCAGTCTGATTGTCCTCTTTTCTTTCTTCTCATCTGGCAGAGAAGAGACAGGACAATGGACGGGTGTATTACGTGAACCATAACACGCGCACTACCCAGTGGGAGGACCCTCGGACTCAGGGGTAAGGACTGGAGTGGGGAGGGCCCAGGCCCTGAGCAACACCAACCTTGGTGGAGTGGCATCGAATTGGCTGGTATTCTGGGACTTTCAGCCATGTACAGGTTTCCTGAGATCCTCATGATAGAGAATGAACTTGAAAGTGACCCCTTAAATGGGCCTTACTGGTAGATGGACGGTGGCCTGACTGATAGTCTCCATCTGGCTAGTTGTGCTGGCTGCCGATGATAACGTCACTTTAAAAAGGTTGAGGGACACTCTCAACACTGTATCACCCACTCCCCAAGAAGCAAGTCAGTGACTGGGGCACAGGGTGCCTGAGGCTTGCTGGTGGCTGTTCAGGCCATGGCCAGTGCTTCATGCAATAAATGACCTCTCTCTGTTACACACCTGTCCGTAAGACTCAGGCACATTTTCTCAAACACCGCCTGAAGGCTCTGCTGGGCCTGGATGAAATTAGACAGGAAACAGCACTGTGGGGACCCCAGCCTCCTAAACATTGAGGCCTGAAAGGTGAGGCCAACCCTGAACCCCTCTCTTCCTATTTCCAGGATGATCCAGGAGCCTGCTCTGCCCCCAGGGTGGGAGATGAAATACACCAGTGAGGGGGTGCGCTACTTTGTGGACCATAATACCCGAACCACCACATTTAAGGACCCTCGCCCCGGGTTTGAGTCTGGGTAAGGAGACCCTGTCTATTGTCAGCTGCTCTTATTGCCCTCTAGCGGCCAATTCCGATGTCACATTAGCGGGGATGGGAGGGCAGGGTCAGCCTGGTTTTTCAGAATAATGCTAGTGGTCTTTCTCTAAGAGCAAGAGGTCTGGCTTCATCTCTAGTTTTTATTTTTACTCCTCCAATCTGAAGAAGATCTTCCTGGCAGTCCCTTCCTTCCTTTTGTGTCTTACTTTACTCGTGGGTGAACACAGCCTCAGCTTTCCTTAGGGCTAAAAAGATAATGTTGCTAATTTCTGATAAGTCCCAGATTCCAGACCGTCTTTGCTCTTCCCAGGACGAAGCAGGGTTCTCCCGGTGCCTATGACAGAAGTTTTCGGTGGAAGTATCACCAGTTCCGATTCCTCTGCCATGTGAGTTCTGGTGCTGGGACCTCCAGGCCAGCAGCAGGAATACCCGTGTCTTAGGTGGGAGCAGTTCACTGTCTCATCCCAAGCAGTTGTCTGACATTGTCTCCAGGACGTCAACTTCCTTTGCTAGGGGGCCAGGCTCTCCCCTGTGGCCCAGGGGGAAGGGGAAACCTGTTTAGCTAGATAGGGGACCAGACCGTGTAATTACACGATGGCCCTAATTTGAGATTGTTGTTTTCTTTTCTTTTTAGTCCAATGCCCTCCCCAGCCACGTGAAGATAAGTGTTTCCAGACAGACGCTTTTTGAGGATTCTTTCCAACAGGTTAGAGAATAATCAGTGGTGTCTAAGACCAGGGGGCAGGCACACGTTGCCCCTCACCACCCTGTCTTCTGTTGAGAAGCCTGTTAAGTCCGCAAGTTCGAGTTCCCAAGGTGTGAACCTTGGTGACCTTGGTGTCTGCTGAAGAGCAGGCTTTCGGGTCCCCCAGCTGGCCCCTAGACTGCATGGCAGGGAAAGTGACAGGCTGGGCACCACACTCTCTCTCCCTAGATCATGAACATGAAACCCTACGACCTACGACGGCGGCTCTACATCATCATGCGTGGCGAGGAGGGCCTGGACTACGGGGGCATCGCCAGGTGAGCTTGGCGCCCCTGGCAGGCTTCACTGTACCCCATATCCCCAGGCTGCAGGGCCCAGGCGAGAAAGCTGCCACCCCTTTGCTCAGATTGGTTCCCAAAGCTCTCATGCATGTGTAGGAGTGGGCCCGGGTGAGGCCAGTCCTGGGTCCCCTGCATTAACCCTTTTGCTATTGGGTTACAGGGAGGTGGGGAGAAGGGTGGGGTTCCTGGTCAAGGACTCTGGACAGTGACTCTTTGACTACCCAATATGTCATCATTTCTATACTTTAACCAGCCCTCTGTGCCAGCGGGCAGTGGCTGAATATCAGTGCCAGGTGCTTGTGCATTACAGTCAACCCGGGCTTCTCGCCATCCTGAGGTGGCCAGGGCAGTGTAAGCCGGGTATCTCTGTGCCTACCTGATATGTGTCAGCTGTGTCACCATCCATCTGACCTTGACATCAGTACTCAGCTGTAGGTCACATGTGCACATGGTCAGTAAAGTGAAAATGGCTGATGTAACCCTAAAAAGAGCCCACAGTATTGTTTTGCCCTCACCCCAGTCCACCTACAAAAGTTAACAGACTCTGGCAAAACATTGCCTTGGACAGTGGGCCCCCGGGGCCGTGGCAGAGGGAAGGAGCGTCTTGGCCTGAAGTGACTGCTGAGCTCGTGACCTTCACGGTGTGGGAACGTCTTCTCGCTTGGTGTCGGGTTAACTTGCTTGTAGTCTTCTGTTTGTTGGTGGCATGGTCCTCTGTGTTGGCCCCCGTGGACCCATTGCTTTTTTTCCCCGCGGTGACCTCCTCTCCAGGCTCTGCTTGGTGGGCTTCTGGTGTGGCTCCCGCCTTGTGTGTGTCTGTCTCTCTGTGTCCTGCCAGTGGTTTTACCCTATGGTAGGTTACGTCATGCTGTTCTACCACAGGGTAGAACCACGGACAGGATACCGGGGCACCCTCTGCATCGAAGGACTCCTCATCTGCCCGGCCACAGACAGCCCAGCAGCCAGGGACTGGTCCCCTGGGAACATCCCCATGCTGGTTTAGCTCAAGCCTGAAAGGAGCCTGCATTTTGGCTTGAGACTTGTAAATAGGGTGCAAAGAGCTGCTAGGGCATGGGTGTTTGGTTTAGATGTATGGGAAAGGATGGTGATGGGATGGGGGTGGCGCAGGGGAACTGAGGTATAGTTGGTGGGGCTGAGGGAGTGAGCTTACAGTCCAGAGGCAGCGTGGATGACAGTTTATTAACCACAAGTTAGAAACGTCCACCCATGGATGCTCATTGCACTGCCTGCTCTGGTTGGTTGGTAACAGTGTGATTGCTATTTATACTGCACCTTTGCATGATGTAGAAAAAGGTGCCCTTTCTCAAGACACTTCTTTGTTGGAAAAGGGTTATGGTAGCTTGGTTTTATCAGAAAAACAAACCAACTTAGCTTGACTGCTCGTTGCAGGAAAATTGTTGTAATAAACATCCAAGTCTAGATATTTTCACACAGTACCCTTGTGCAGTCACAGGCCCGGTTATACAACTGGGCCTGATGGACCTAGGGTGCAAGGAGCCCTTTGCCATTAGACACTTTGCTTACGGGATGTAAAGTCCTGGCAGCCAGCACATACACAATTAAGTTTTCCTGAGCGTCATCCTCAAGTACCGTTGCTGTTGTCCTGTCTTCCCCCAAGGTCTGACCCAGTCCCACTCACAGAGCTGTCACAATTCCATGGAGTTGGACTCCTGGGACATGTGTCTGCAGTCTAGCTGAAGTAGGGCGGAGGAGGAGAGAGCAACCCACCCCATGCAGGTGTGCAGAGAAGGGTCATGAGTCTTGTTTTTTTCTTCTCTCACAGAGAGTGGTTTTTCCTCCTATCCCACGAGGTGCTCAACCCCATGTATTGTTTATTTGAATACGCTGGGAAGAACAATTACTGTCTACAGATCAACCCTGCCTCCTCCATCAACCCCGACCACCTCACCTACTTCCGCTTTATTGGCAGGTTCATTGCCATGGTAAGATTCACGGCCATGAGACCTCCGGGGCAGGCAGTAGCCAAGAGGCCAGGCCCCACACACCGTAGCAGTGCCGCCGACCACTGCCCCACTCAGCGTCCCACCCTCCTCCTCACAGAATTCCTAACCCAAAAAACTAGAGATAGTTTGGTGCTTTCTCCGTGGCCACCCTGGGGCCCTTGAGAGGGTTTTCTTGGTGGGCTTGTCCTGTGAAAACTCAGGGACCCTAACAGTCCACAGTGGCCCAGTAGAGGGTGTTGGAATGTCAGGACTCAGCACAACCTTAACGGCTTCCTGCTGCCCGTCTCTGGGGGGGTTGGCGGGGGGAGCGCCACCTTCTGTCACAAGCTGCAGATGGGAGCATTTGGGAGTGTTGAGAAGCAGAGTTGGGAAGGGGAGCTCCTGGGAGCCATAGTAGGTGAGCTGTTTCACTTGCTTACTGTCCTTTGCTTCTCCCTAACTTCCTAAGCTCAGGACGACCCAAAAGCCCATGTCTAAATATGTCCCTTCCCATCGTCTGGAAGTTCTTGGCCACAGTGCTGGGCTCAGGAAGTGGGCACATTCCTCCCAGACCTAGAGACCCGCCCGGCCCAGCAGCCGACAGGACAGACTAGTAAAACCCTAGACTATTACTCACCATTGGGCCGCCAGCTCTTGCCGTCACTGGCGTCTGCATT
Source organism: Scalopus aquaticus (assembly GCA_004024925.1). Taxonomy (NCBI): domain Eukaryota; kingdom Metazoa; phylum Chordata; class Mammalia; order Eulipotyphla; family Talpidae; genus Scalopus; species Scalopus aquaticus. The sequence continues at coordinate 72,338 of PVIJ01004219.1, read as the reverse complement.
ATTTTTGGCTGCCTCTGCTGCCCAGTGCCGAGTATCAGTGAGTCAGGGCTGCCACCTTGAGCTGTACTGGATGAGTCCTCTCTGTCAGATCGAGGCAGAACTCTGCCAGAGCAGGGAGCTGGCAGGGGGCTTGCTGGGCCGGCTAGGGGCCGCGGGTGGGCTCCTGAGCAGGCCTGCCCTGTGAGCTGCGGATGTGACGAGCATGCCTTCCGAGGTCCCAACAAGGACAAAGAGTGTTGCTTATTTCCCAGGTGGTCCTTTGGGACCCCTGAAGCAGCCAGATGAGGTGTACTGGGAATGGCAGACAGGTAGCAGTAGCTGGATTTGATATGGAGCATCCAAGAGCCTGCTTGGAAAATATCCTGGGAAGACCAAAACCTCTTTGCCATTTCTTTGTCTTCCTCAGGCCCTGTACCATGGAAAATTCATTGACACGGGCTTCACGCTCCCTTTCTACAAGCGGATGCTCAACAAGAGACCAACCCTGAAAGACTTGGAGTCCATCGACCCCGAATTCTATAACTCCATTGTCTGGATCAAGTGAGTCCCTGCCCTTGTCCCACGCAAGAAGAGGAGACTCTGGTTGGGGAGAAGTGACTGCTGGCCTTGCTCTTCTCTGCCAGAGTGTCTACTGTAGGTCCCCCCGGAGTGACTACTATAGGTCCCCCTGGAGGGCAGCCCAGGGTTCTCATTTTGCGTCAGGGAGAGGGCCTGTGTCTCTGTTTCACCTTCTAGGCCACCTGTGAGTTCTCCTGTTCCCCTAAAAGTGAGTGATGGAGCAGGATTGAGGGAAGACTCTTCTGCCCAAGGTAGACATCTTCCCTCTTGGTCTCTCCTGCCCCTAGAGAGAACAGCCTAGAAGAGTGTGGTCTTGAGCTGTACTTCATCCAGGACATGGAGATCCTGGGCAAGGTGACCACCCATGAGCTGAAGGAAGGTGGTGAGAGCATCCGAGTAACAGAGGAGAACAAGGAGGAATACATCATGTGAGTCTCGTGGCGGGGGGTGGGTGCGGGGAGAGGGGAACAGAGACATATGCTATGGCAGAAAAGGGGTTTCCCACTCTTGTCTTTAGGGTGCCCAGGTATTGCCTCCAGGTCACCAGGATTGCAAGAACCTCCCCTCCCCCCATTTTACATAGGCCTGAGGTGGCTACCGTGGCAGTCACATACTGAGCTGCGTTGAGGGCACCGAGCCCTAATCCTCTGTTCCTGGCTCCTGGTTGCTCTCATTTCCCTGTGTGGTAGACTTCAAGACTGCAGGACTGAATTTCTTTGAAGAAGCTTGAAATTTCATCATCTCCCTCTCCTTTCCCCTAACTGAAAGGATTTTGGTGTCCTGTTTGTTTAAATCCACCACCTCACATGTATTTGTGCCTTCATTTGCCTGTGTATGCTTTTGTGTGTCTCAGTTTGCTCTCTTTAGTCTCCATGGGTCTGTGGTCCAGTCAGCAGTGGTGGGAGGAGGAGGAGAGGGCGGAGGAGGAGACTCAGGTGTTCCGGGGATGCCGTGAGGTCGGGCAGGCCTGGGACACTCACTTGATGGGGTCTTGTGGGCTGGAGGTCTGCTCTCCACGAGTTCCTCGCTGCTGCACCTGCGGCCCCACGCTGTGCCTGCTCAGGGGTCTCAGGGACCACTGACAGACAGCCGGTCTTGGTTTTAGGCTGTTGACTGACTGGCGCTTCACCCGGGGCGTGGAAGAGCAGACCAAAGCCTTTCTGGATGGCTTCAACGAGGTCGCCCCCCTGGAGTGGTTGCGCTACTTCGATGAGAAAGAACTGGAGGTGAGAGCCCCGGTTGTTGGGACCCTGGTTCTGTAGGTCTCTGTACCTGCCTCTCCCTAATGACCTTATTTTGATGCGTCCATGGTCAAGATGTGTGTTACTCATGTTATTAAAACTGTCAGCAAAAACGGGAGAAAATATCTGAGACCGTTTCATCTGCTAGCCCGCAGAGGAGGGGCCGATGGTGCGGGGGGTGGGGCCTGGCCGGGTCGATGACACCCTGCCCTCTGCAGCTGATGCTGTGCGGCATGCAGGAGATAGACATGAGCGACTGGCAGAAGAACACCATCTACCGGCACTACACCAAAAACAGCAAGCAGATCCAGTGGTTCTGGCAGGTGGGTCTGGGCACTGGTCCTGCCAAGGTCGGGGCAAGGGTCTTGTGAGGGTCTTTCAAGTAGTCCATCTAGGGGAATGAGATCTCATTGGACCTCAAGCTCAAGGACATGCACTATGTTATCACCTCCCTCACCTTTGACACTCTCCTCACCTCCCCAATTTGCCAGAGACCAGGAGGTACCCAGTCTCGGAGCGAATGGAGCTTTTGCAGCTGCATGTGGCCTAGTACATTTGACTGCAGGTGTAGTGTTCAGCCTGGGACCGGCACAGAACACTTGTTGGTGAAGCTTGGGGTGCTGGGCTGTAGGCTGTCAGTCCTGGGGTTTCCTTCCAGTCACCAGAGAGCGTGTGCTTGCCTGGAGAGAAACCAAATTGTCTTGTCATCCTCGTTACAGTGGATCGATTGATTCCTTTATGTGTGTTGGTCTTGTTGCTGTTGTCTTTGACATTGCTCCCATAAGAAAGAATAAATACATGTGATTTTTTTTGCAGAGGTGAAATTTATATACCAGAAGTTTGTCCACGCTAGGCTTTTCAGGGTGTACAGTTCAGCAGCTTCTTACAATGTTGCGTGGCCATCACCCCATTCCAGAACTTCATACCTTCTCCACAAGAAACCCCTTACCCATTAGCAGTCACTCCCATCCTTAGGGTTCTAAAAGCAGCACGTGGATGTCAGGAGAGTGCCTGGCCCCAGATGTCCACAGGCGCATGGGAATGTTCTGCCAATACAGCCTCCAGAGAGAGGCTTTGGGGTTTCCCAGGATGGTGGCCGTCCCCCTCCCCAACCTGGGCTCTGTGTTCTCAGCCCCAAAGAGGGGCCCTGGCTGGCCAGAGTTCCAGGTCAGAGTGAAGTGCCGGGTTGGGCTGGTGTTGGCCTCGCCCTGACTCTCGGACTTCAGGTGGTGAAGGAGATGGACAATGAGAAGAGGATCCGGCTGCTCCAGTTTGTTACAGGGACCTGCCGCCTGCCTGTTGGGGGATTTGCTGAACTCATTGGTATGTTCCCTCTCGTCTTGCTGGTGCCCTTGGGCGGGGGTGAAGATAGCACAAACGGGCCCATCCTGCTGTCTTCCTGGCAGCAAGAAGGTGGTAGGGGAAAAGCTGTAACCCCCTGTCGGTGGGAGGATCCTGCTTCAGGAAGGGGCCTTTTATCCATGGTGCGTTTTTCTCTGGAAAACAGGTAGCAATGGACCACAGAAGTTTTGCATCGACAAGGTTGGCAAGGAAACCTGGCTGCCCAGAAGCCACACCTGGTGAGCGCTCAGATTTCAGTGGCAAGGGGCCAGAACCTCCCAGACTAGATCTGCCTCAATGGGCAGCCCAGTGGGTGGTGGCCTTGGGGTCTTGATTCCCTTTTGCATAGCCCTAGGTTGTTGGGTTGAGTCTCCAGTACACTGTGCTGGCGCCTCCTCTGCCTGGGCCTCTGATCTTTAGAGTGTTGTGGCAGCAGTTATGTGCCCTGACACCTTACAAAGCATTCAGTACTGAAACACTTCTAGTCCCATAGACAAAGAGCTGCTGCCCTGAGTGCCTCCTGCCCAATTCCCTATTTACCCAGGTACCCTGCCCCCTCCCCAAGCCCTTTCACAGTCCAGAGACCTGAAGTGTTAAGGCCTGACACAGCAGGGCCCTAGAGGACCCTGTTCTTGTCTCTGGTCCCCTGGTGTCCAGTAAGGTGGAGCCACGGTCCATGAAATCTCTGAGGCCCTGTGGCTGGGTGGAGTTCTCAGAGCCTGAGCTCCCCAAGCCAACTGCTCTCTTCTCCTCCCTGCATAGTTTCAACCGTCTGGATCTCCCACCATACAAGAGCTACGAACAGCTGAAGGAGAAGCTGCTCTATGCCATTGAGGAGACTGAGGGCTTTGGACAAGAGTAACTGAGGCTACCACCTCCCTCATCCCCCAGCGCACATGTAGTCCTCCCTGCCTGAGAGGCTGCTGGACATGCAGCCACCGGGAGGCCCTCATGGAGCGTGGCTCTGTGTGGGACCATGCTGTCTTCACACCAGTGACAGCAGAGCCTGACCTCAGGAGGTCCTGCTGCCCCCACTGTCCTCCCCACTGGTGGCAATCTGGAATAAAGCCCCCTGGTCCCCTTTGGCCCCATCAGCCCTTGCAAAGTCTGGAGGGCTGACCTCTGCAAATCTCACCCTTTTCCCCTCAGACCAACCCTAGGTATGCGTGAGGGTGCAGGGGAGGGATCTGCTGCCAAGGGGCTATAGTGGAAGCCCTGGGCCTCACAAGCTGCCTAGGAAAGAGGGGATATAGCCTCTTGGGGTAGCTGTTCTGGGCGGAGAAGGCTCACATTTTGCCAGTAAAAGAGGTTCTGTTTTAACTAGAACTTTCCAAGTAATCTGTATAAAATGAAGATCTGAGGGGAGAGAACCTCTTCCTGCCTCCCTGCTTAGCAGGCACCTCGGAGGGGGCTGAGCCACAAGACCCTCCCCACTCAGTGCTGCCAGTTAGGTCTTCCCAGCAAACAGAGGATTGTACCAGCGGCTTGGATGTTCATGGGATGGAAACAGCCAGCTCCCTCAGGCTTTCTTTTTCCCTTTGACATAAACTTGAAGCATTTCTTGTGTTGGGTTACTTTTTTTGTTGTTGTTGGTATGCTGCTGTTACTTTCTCTCAAGGAGTCAGGACACCAGGGATTGCTGGGACCTTGAGGGGCCGCAGCCCCTTTGGTCCAAGCACCTTTGGTCCAAGAATTTCCCAAGCAGCTGCTCCTCTTAGGAACCTGCTTTGCAGTTCTGAGCTCAGGCAGGCACAATGCAGTGTCACAGTGGCCTGATTCCTGAGCCTTCATGGAGAAGGAAGGGGGTGGTATGTCCAGTGACACTCAACCTCGTGACCTCCAAAGGAAAACAACCCCCTTTGCTAGATATAGTTACCCAGACAGCCCCAAGTGATGGGTCATATGGGGCCGACCCTCTCTCCCGCCAGCCTCTGAGCTATAGGTGGGCCTAGTCCTGGTGGAGAAGTAGTGTGTCCCAGTCACCCAGGTTCTGGCAACAGATGAACCTGAGCCGGGACCCCAGGCAGGCCTTTGGACCGTCACAGCCTTCTAAGGAAAGTCTTGAGTTCCTGCTCCTTGTCCCCCTCCCCTGGGCCCATGGAGGGACAGCTGTGTCTGCTTTGTTGTATGTGCTGATTTGGGTGGCTCTGCTCACTGAAGCACCATTTTCCTTCCCTCCAGTTGTGTGCTGTGCTTCTCTGCAGCTTCCCACCACGTCAGGGGAGTCGGGGTACAAGCTGCCATGCGGGGATTTGAAGGCCCCCAGGTTCGCGGGTGTTCAGAATGTGTTTGTGTGCGTGTACATACATGTATATAACAGGTGTCTGTACGGAATGCCCTCTGGTAGCTCCTGGTTGGTCACCAGATTGTTTTGTAATGCCCATCCCCTCGCCTTGGTATTGCCAGATTCTTGTGCAATAAACAATCAGCAGCTGTGGGTGGTGTTGGCGTGAATGTCTACAATACCACCGGCCTCCAGAGCTCCAGCCTATGGGCCGCACAGGCCTGCCAGGCCAGGCCAGAGGGAGAGGCTCCACGACCTTGCTGGTTAGGAGAAGTGTGGTCGTTCACTGACACATACCTCTGATGGGCGCCTTCCACTTCCAGTCAGTTGCCTCAGTCTCTCTTCCCACATGCACAGTCCCCCTGGTAGGCCTGGTTTCTGTGAGTAGTTGCTGTGTGGCTCTAACACAAATAGTTGTGGCTGCAGGTTGGCTTTGGAAATCAGCTCCTCAGAACTGTGCTCTGGGCCGTCATTCATTGTAGAAACATTTACTGAGGTGCTTCAACATTTACTGGGTACCAGGGCCTGGCACCCACCTTGAAAACTGAAGGGTCCAAAATTAGCAGGGATCACCATGTTGATGGACTTTGGTGCCCTTGACATGGAAATGACCTTATCTATTAAGCGTGGCCCTGATCTTGCCTCTTCTCAGTGTTCAGCTTGACTCCTCCTTGGTGTTCTTTGGCTGAATTCATGACCCTCCACCTCCCAACCCTTTTTTCACCTGACAGGGCAATGCTATTCTTTAGAAAATGATTGAAAAAAGTCCACACATTATACAGATGTCTCATAATAAAATCAAGTAAGACGTTCACGTGGAAATGTGTTCCCCACTCTTATCCTCAGAAATAATTGCTGCTCAGTTTGCTGCGGTCCTTTTAGGCTTGAGTGCATATGCAAATCATATATGCAAGTACTTTCTAAATGTTCCCCAGACAACTCTCTTGTCTCATTAAATGAGACACCTTTCCATATTCACTGACATAGAACTAATTGATTCTTTAATTACTGTGTGATGTCCTACACTGGTTACTCCATCACAAATTCGTCTCTGACAGTTTGGTCATGGCTTCAAGGCTTTGGCAAATCCCCTTGGGCAGGTCCTGTGCCCGGTGCTGCTATTTCAGGGGGAGACAGTCCTGCCAGTCAGCTGGCTGATTTTCAAGAAGGTTTAAACTTCAAAGATAAGAAAGATCTATAGTGAAAGGTCTCCCTTACTCACCTGTTCCTCAGCCACCCTGATCACCTTCTACAGGCACAATTGCTGGTTTCCTGTGGATCCTTCCAGATAGGTTTAAAAATTCCCAGCAGATTCTACCCAGTTACCTTCAGAAACACTCTTGTTTCACCACTCCTAGCAATGGTCAGGATCCCTGGCCACCCCACTTTGTGAACTGAACCACTGAGCTGCCCCCTCTGTCTTTTCAGCCCTCTGTTCCCTTTTTACCACCTAACTAGGCATCTGCTCTTTTACTTTTACGCCATCAGAGTTTTTGGTGTTTTAAAATATTTTCCTCATTGTATAACCAGAATGAAATCTGTACTTTCTCTATGTGTTTATTCAAAAAGTCAAAATGCAACAAAAATGTTGACATTTCTACAGTAATGTAAATACTCCATTATTAGAATATAATGCAATACAATTGTGTTGTCCTCATTCATCCCTTTCTCCCTGGGGGTCCTAATGACTTCTCTATTATTGTAGCCACAACTTCCTCTCTTCCCCACTCTACTCTGAAGTGTTTCAAGCAAAAGTAGATAAGCAGGGAGGCTTCCTACCCCTGCACAGTATAGTAAGTTCCTGATATAAGTAACCAAAGCTACACAGTTATTTTAGAAGAGCAGATAGGACACTTTAGTACCCAGAGTCCCCTATCATTCTCCTCAGTGTCATCAGACCTCCCTTGGTCTAGAAAGCACCGTTCTTGCAACCCCATGACCCTTCTTGATTGGGGTTCACATCACCCGTCCAGAAAAACTTATGCTAAAGATCTGTGTACTACCATTTAGAGGAAAAGTGACAGTAGCAGACTTTCTGGTTCTTAAGACAGACCATCAACAAGGCCCCTATTTCTTGGGGAAGAAAATTGAGTCAGTGCCCAAAGTTATGACCACAGCTCCTTTCCTGAGAGTCTACCCCTTGCATCTAACTTTAAATATTCTTTCAGCCAGGCCCCATGACTCTGAGTTGGGTTCAGGTACCGAAGTCAGGGGCCACTTTGCTCTAGTCCACATCCCATGGTGAGGCCCCAGGTATCTGACGCAGGTAGTAGTTGTACTTTTTGAACATCATTGTGAACTCAGGGCTTAACTCCATCTTAGTTGGTCCCAGTGACGATCACTGTTTTCTTTTTGATGCTTGTCACATCTGGGCCCCTCCTGTTGCCTCTTCTCTGGATATCCTTGATGAGCGACATGATATTCCATCCCCGACTTGACTTCTCTGGCCCCCCCCAGAACCAACTAGCATTCTCTACTAGGAGCCCCAGTTCTTGTAAAAGAATATTGGGAACCAAAATGTGGGCCCAGTGCATTCATTATTTGATCAACTTCTCTTTTCCCAACACCTAATAGACACACAAGATGTATAAAAGAGAAAAAAAGATCATCTCCAAAACACGATGAATAATTATATGAGTCAGAAAGAGAACAAAATGCAAAATGTTGAGCAAGATTGAAGTATGGGTCGGTGGCATCCCGAACCTGGCAGGGGTTGCTGAGAGTTCAGCTGCTGTGGAGCCCCAGTGACTAAACTTCATAGATGCTCTGGCCTCTTGTTCCTTCCTGTCTCATGGCAGCAGGCCACGAATATGCAAACTGCATCAAATCCAACCTGCCACCAGACCAGGCACCTGGCTGTGACTGAGAGAGACCTGGCCTAAGGAGGCAGACACTCATCACACCAGAGCACCATCCTGGCTCTGGCCTGTAACTGTGCTACTCCTAGGTCACTCCAGGCCAGGGCTCCACACTGCCATTCAAAGATTGAGCTATAGAATGTTGCCTAGTGGACAGACGGAACAGCGGCAAGACCATTAAAAAACACACAGAAGGAGGAAGAAGGAAAGGACAACTCCATCCAGTTTTTGGCTCTCCATATTCAGAGGAAGACACTCCTGGGAGGTCTCGTGTCTTCGGATCTTTACTGTAAGTGGATTAGTGGGCAAGTGGGCCTTTTCCCTGGGGTGCTAAATGTCACTGGGGATGAATGATTTGCTCTCCCAACTGAGGGGAAAAGGCATGTGCTCCAAGTATACCTGCTTGTCGGCTTCCTGGGAACAAGGAACAGGAAGGATGGATGACTGTCAGCCCACTGACTTGGCCTTTCCCTGTTCAGCCCTGTGCCTACCCTTGGTTCCCCTAGATTTCTGCTGACTCAGGTCCCAAGCTTAGAATTCTTTTTCTTCCCTCCCTAGCCGCCTGCAGCTTGGGAGAGGGGAGCTAACTAGGCTGGGTAGGGCTTGGGTGGGACCTGGTGTCTCACCCTCTGTATAGAAACAACCACCTTCATTTTCAGCCCTCCTGTGTTCCTGCTCTCCCAAGTACTGAGTCTCAGCTCCAGCTGTTCTCATTCCTCCTGTGTCAACCTTGTCTGTATCACCCCCTGCAGTGTCGAAGGTTAACATTGCTCGTCAGTTATATGCTTACACCTGCTTTCCACCTTTTAGTACTCAGTTAAATGTCCTTGTCCATCACCGAATCCTCCTACTTTCTCTGTCCTTGTGGAGTAAGACTTTTATAAAGTTTTCTTTCATGTCATTTTTGCCAGGTTGGAGAGGGAGAAGGCTGGTTAATCTGCCATCTCAGTTAATTTACTTTACTTTGGTGGATGTGCCTGGGGGGAGAAGAGGAGCAGGGTACAGCTGGCAATCTGCAGAGAAGGCCTAAGGGTGGTGGTGGGGGTGACTTTTGTAATACTGACTTTCAACTAATCTGCCTGTGTTTAGCCCCTGGTATTCACTCTGACCTCACTCAGGCCTGAGTCTTTTCTGCTCTCAACCCTTCGTGGTTGAGCTGCTTCCATGTGAATTCCTGATCAGGGTTCCTGCTGCTGGCCACTCCTTTGCTTTCCTCTTACAAATGTGCTTCATTTACTCTCCCACCTCCCAAATGCTGCCTCTGAATGCTGAGCCAAAAGGTCAGGGCAAAATGGGGAATCATTTATATCTATGCACTATCATTTTATTTTATTTTAAAGATTTATTTATTGATGCATATAAGAACTGGAGTGTAGGCCAGAGGTTCATGTGAGAAGATTCACCAGAGTGGAGAGCAGAACAGGCGGATCTTCTGAAATACACTGCTGAGGGGAGCAGTGGGCGAGACAGGAAAGGTCTGCCGCGCCACGTGGGTCAGCTCCCTGGCCACGGATCCCATGAACTCATGCTGCAGTGGCTGGTGATTGCTTGATAGCCCTGAGACTTTAACCCCTGTGCCACTGGGGAGGCCCCCATACACTATCATTTTAATGGTGTCTTGGGAAGGAGAAAAGATAGACACATGGCAGAATTGAGTTTTTGCCCATCAGCCACCATTAAGCCTAGTGCACTCACCTCTCTTAAGGCCACTGACTGGGTTCCTAATTTGGGGTTTGCTTTGCTTGTTTTGCTTTATTTACTTCCAAGGTCAAATGTGGCAAGAGGTTGTCATGTTTGTCTGCAAGAGGGATGTTTTTCTTCTAAATTATCTACATTCCAAAACATTAATTAGGCCCTGGAATTAAAAAAGAAAAAAGAGCACTATAGCCTTCAGTGGATGCCCCTGGTGAGTTCCAGTTCCTATCTGTGGGAGGCAGACTTAGTAGGTGGCCCCACATGGTCACTTCCGGGTGGCCACACCCTCATGGTGTTATCCCCTCCCCTGAGTATGGACAGGTCAGTAACTTCCTACTCAACAATAGAATATGACAAAGATCATAGACTGTCACTTCTGTATTAAATCACAAAGGATTGGGGTCTACTGCTGGCTGCCTCTCCATTGCCTGCTCCTGCTCTGGTATCGGAGAGCCCCAGATGGCAAGGGACAGAGGGTAGCTCTTCTCAACAGCCAGTGAGGAACTGGGCTCCCCAGCCCTACAGGCCATGAGGACTCGAATCCTGCCAGACAATCATCTGTACCTGGAATCTCAAGCCCACACCTGGACTACAGCCCAGCTGACCCCTGGAACACCTCCTGTGAGCCACCCCCAGCGAAGGACCAGCCAGCTTGTGCCTGGGCTCCTGACCCACAGAAACAGTGAGACAGTAATTTATGTTGTTTTAAGCAGGTACACTCCACAGTAATTTGTTAACAGAGCAGTAGAAAACTAATCCACCATCCAGGGTCCGAGTAAGTGTTCTGGAATTAGCGTCTCTTCTATGTCCTGGATCCTGAATGTGGCAATGGTTTTTAATACAGGAAGGCGCCATGGCAAGGAGATCATCTGTAGATTAAACACCACAAGGGCCAGGCAGAAAGGCACCAGAATCTTTTCTCTTCCTTTTCTTAGGAAAAGAAAATACTGGGAAGGGGGAGTCATATCCATCCCCCCCGCCCCCCCAGGCTGACATCATCTGCCCGGCAGTACCCATGGCCCGGAGGCTGAGTCCCACCCAGCCTGTGACTGGCACTCTGCCTGGGGATGTCATTAGTGCTTATCTGGGCCTCCAGCCAAACCCAGTGGGCCAGTCATGTCCAGTCGTTCCAGGACAATTTTGGGTCCATTTCCTATGTAATTACAGGGTGAGCGGAGGGTAGATGGTGTCATTACAGTATGAATTAGCCTGAAGAATGGCCTTTACAACTCCAGGACTTATGCTGAGGTTGGTTCCAGGGGCACATCTCCCCCCTCAAAGAGTGACCTCCCTCGTGAGCATCTGGGAGTGGAAGTGTCATTTTTTCCTGGAGGGCATTCATTTCACCTTTGAACTGTTGGATTTCATATTCATAGTAGTTTGCCAACTTGTTGGAAATGGATCCCAGTGGTTAAAACATGAGTAAATGGGTTGGGGAGGAGTAGCTCATGCATTTGACTTTGACTCTTACCTGACCCTATTTGCTGACGGGGGCATATCCCTTGGTACCCCTTCTGCCTTGGGGTACAGGAAGCCCCTGGAAAAATATTTTTTTCCAAGTTTTATTGAGATAAAATTGACATAGAATGTCATATAAGTTGTGTACAATGTGATGATTTGATAAACATGTAAATTGTGAAATGATGGTAAAGAAAGGTTAGTTAATACATCTTCTCACAGTTACCCTTTTGCTGCTGAGAACATTTAAGATTTTGTTTCAGTGAGAATATCAAGTATTAGCATCAGATTAAGGATTTTGAAGTATTTATAAAAGTAAGATACAAAAATGTATGAGCCAGTTGAGGAAGATCAATCTCTAGAGGCCCAAGAGAGTCTGAGAGAAGCAGAGATGTGTTTCCATTTATTTGTATCTTTTTCAATTTCTTTCATCGATATCTTATAGTTTATAGTTTTTAGGTCTTTCATCTCCTTGGTTAAATTTACTCTTAGGCATTTTATTTTATTTTTTGATGCAACTATAAATGGGATAATTTTTAAAATTTCTCTTTCTGAAAGTGTTTTGTTAGTGTATAGAAACAACTAATTTTTGTTTTAATTTTTCATCCTGCAGCTTTACCATTCCTGACTGTGTTAATTCTAACCATTTTTTTTTTTTTGGTGGCGTCTTTAGGTTTGTCTATATATCATATCTGCAAATGACAGTTTCACTTATTCCTTTCGGATTTGAATACCTTTTACTCTTCATCTTGCTTAATTTTTCTGGCTAGTACTTCTAGTACAACATTGAAAAAAAGTGGCAAGAGTAGTAAGCATCCTGCTATGCCTTTTTTATCCCACTTATATGCAATGCAATGTCTTTTTCCATCCCTTCTCTGTCAGGCTGTGTGGCTTTACATCTGAAGTGAATTTCTTGTAGGCAGCATTTTCCAGCACACCACTGAGTATAGTCTATAAAGCAATCAGGAGAGGTATCAGCAGTGAGGAAAACCAAAGCATAAACTATCCAAAGAGCACAGGAAACCTTCTGTTCATTACCCAAACAGTAGTGTGAGTAGAGTACAGCAAGGGTGGAGGTGTGGCACTTGATTCAGTTTTTTGCTTCCATCTACTTTATAAATTCTTTTTTTCTTAAAAGATTTTTATTTATGCGTACAAGAACTGGGGTGTAGGCCAGAGGTGCGAGGGGTGTGTGTGAGAGGATTCACTAGAGACAGAGTGGGGAGCAGAACAGGTGGATCTACTGAAATACACTGCTGAGGGGAGCAGCAGGTGAGATAGGAGAGGTCTGCTGCTCTGTGTGGGTTGGTCAAACTCATGCCGCAGTGGCTGGCGATAGCTTGATAGCGCTGATACTTTTAACCCCTGAGCCATTACAGAGGCTCTACTTTCTAAAATTAAAAAAAAATCTTGTCTGGATGCTGGAAGCCCAAAGTAGAAGTGGGGAAAGTATCTTTGGGGAAGGTTTTCAAGTCTGTGCTTATCTGGCGATCACGGGTTTCTTTGGCCTAGATTGGTCAATGGTGCCATCTAGTGTTGAAAAACAGGATTACCTCCAAAGAGGAATGGTGAAGTAAAGATTTCTCTTGAATTAGGCCCTGGAAACAGGGCCTAATTCATAAAAATTTCATACTTTCATCTTCTTTTCCTTCTATTTTATTTCTCCACTTCTATTTCCCTCACTTTCTACTTATTCCTCAAATAAATATAACCATTAATGTTTTTTTTTGTTTTGTTTTGGTAAATGTCTGAACTTTGTTGCTTCCAGGCAAGCAGTGACAATGCCAAGAGTTGAATGATATAGAGAGATGCAAACCATTGCCTGCCTGTATTAAAGTATAGTAATTTGGAATGGATTTGTTTAGGGTAGTTGTGAAAATTTTTTCTTGTGGGTCACAAAAACCAAATGTTTTTGTGATAACATGCCCTCACATCCTTCTCATTTCCTGGACCAGTGGCAGATGAAGTAATTTTGTTGAGTGTTGTAGTGTTAGAAACAACCCTACCTAATTTCTTCTTGTCTGATTTCTGCTTTATAGATATTTCTGTAGGAAAATGGTAGAAAAGGTCTGTTCTTAACTTCCTCTGAATGGGATATTTCATTCTTTTATTTGACGTGAAAGTAATTGTATATGGTTGAGTTCTGTTCAATATATTATAGCTGAGGGGCCCTCCAGAAATTGGAGCAAGATTCTAGGGTTGCTAATTCTGCTGGAGAGGTTTTCTTTGCATCTACCACATAGGGGAAATAATCCGGTAGCTTTCCTTTGTCCCTTTGTTGATGGTCTCAGCAAAATTAAAGAACACTTAACTAATCAGGTGATCCAAAGCTGGTGTTCTGGTGTTCTGCTCTTCTGTCTTTACAGTAAGGATAACTAACCTGTACATTCAGGGAGATTTTAGTGAGTTATCACACGGAAAACCAGTAAGGAGCAAATGCCATCATCTCTCTAACCTGTGTGGCAGGAGCAGCTTGAAGTCTGTCACAGTTCATTCTCAAGTGTTTGCAAATAGAAGTGAAGGTTAATGTTACAGCTATGAATTTAGGATGACTTTTTCCAGGATACTTTTTCAGTGTTTTAAAAAGCAACAGAAATATTATTTTGAGACTTGCCAGGCTATTTAAACATTAGGTTTTATTTTAGGTGAGGGCAACTGGTTTTGCAGTCAAGTTGGCTGCTATTTGTGTAAGCAAGAATTTGTCAACAGCCTTTTGAGGCTCATTTTCATATATAGGATGGCAGAATTCTTCCTTAGAATGAGTTACTTAGGCTAAGTGACTCTAGAGGCTACAAACTATTTTCATTAGAATTAGAAATTGAGGATTTTGTTAGGAAGGTAGAAGTCCATTTTGCTCATGTGGGTAAAGCTATTAAATATAACAAGACCTGGGTATTCTCATGTCCTTAGGTGCTTTGTAAAACAGTGCAATTTATCAAAGAGGGACAAACTTAAAAGCCTGTGGCATGTGTTATTACGGTAGACCCTGGGAGAGGATTTAAGTCCAAATTATATTGAAGGCAGACCTGAATCATATGTGGTCTCAAATTGCCTCCTCACCCTTCTATGAAGGAACCAGTCCTTGGGATAACATTTCTGCCTACAGCCTTAGACATTTCTGCCTACAGCATGCATCTAGGTCTTTCCTTACTCCCTTTAGAAACTTGTTACGGATTTGCTTTCTCACATTTTAAATGTGGGAACCAGTTCAAAAGCACTCCTGTGGTTTTCAGCAATCTCAAGCATTGGAAATTTCATATTCAAGTTTTTATTTAGCTAGATGCAACAACCATGATTTCTGATTGCCAAAACAGACAAGTAAAGCAGGATTCTTGGTAATTTTCTTTCCTTTACCATTCCTTTTTATCTCAGAAACCTAATGAACCTGTAAGCAACCCTTGATGTGGGCATGGTAGAATAAAAGGTGTTACACATCTATTAACCCCTACACATGCACTAGCTTTTTTTCGCAGGTTTGTTGTGGTACACAAGTTGAAACTTCTGTTTTAAGTATTTTTAACACTTTGACATGATTTGAGAATCACGTTTTAGTGGTTTTATTATTATATTCTTCAATCTGAACATTTGACTATACTGTCCATTAGAGAACTCTTAAGAGTTTAACTGCTTAAGTGAGGAAATTAATATCCAAGTGACTATTATATATCAAGTGATTCACTGATTTGTTCTGAGAAGAGCACTGATACTAACTTTGGGGGACCTTCATTCCATCCTTAGGAACAACCCCACCGGGCTTATAGTCTTAAACCTACTGCAGTGGTAAATATGTCCCTGGTGAAAAACTGCTCTGGGCACTCCACAGATGAGGCACCTGAGGCATGAATGAGCTAGGGCCCAGGTCATCTGGGCTCAGCTGAATGCTCCTCACTATAGCAGGCTGTCTGCTTTTAAATGAATGAGGCTCTTTCATAGAAATTCCAAACCTAAAATAATTTTTCAAGGCAGCATCAGTTAAATGCTATCTCGGCTGCTTCTGAAAACAATGGGCTGCCCCTCCCAAAGTCAAAAACCACTAGAACACAGTCTTAAAAACCAAGCCATTTAATTGTGTCTTTGAAGGTAAACAATATATGGAGGTGGAACCCAAGTCCTGAGAATGCCAGAATCATGGGTCTCCAAAAAGTCCCTGGATGCGGTGTTGTCAACAGAGTTCAGAAGGGTTAGAACTCATGCATTCCACTGAACATTATGAACAGCCAGAAACCCAAGAGTCGTTGGCGATGGGGAAAATTCAACTCCTGGTTTTATCGATAAATGAATGAAGAGTACCAAAAATGTTATGTCTACTTCACTTTTCTCACACAATCTGAAGCCTGAGCTATCATATCCCCAGCTGCTAGCAGCCTAAGCTGCAGTTT
This sequence comes from Scalopus aquaticus, assembly GCA_004024925.1. NCBI lineage: Eukaryota > Metazoa > Chordata > Mammalia > Eulipotyphla > Talpidae > Scalopus > Scalopus aquaticus. The sequence continues at coordinate 56,524 of PVIJ01004219.1, read as the reverse complement.
GGGTCCGTGAGTCCCTCCATCCTTCACTTCCACGTCATGCCACAGCAAGAGAGAGCCGAGGCAGAGAGCTCCTCAACACTGCCGTTTAAACAGCACTCGAAGGGAAAAGAACCCTCTTGTCGGCACACGGAGTTAGTTTATAAGATTTTAATTTACAAATTAAAAGGCTACATGTTTTATTTTTTCTCCTTTTTCTCTTCTTTCTTTACATCACTCTTTTCCTTCTCTTTCTCTTTGTCATCTTTTCTATCCTTTTTGCTCTCTTCTTTTTCCTGCCCTTCTTTCTTTTCTGCATCCCGGTTGGCAATCTTGTTGTTGATGAGGTTGTGTAGCGCGACCACAGACCTGATCAGTGAGGCCAAATACACCACCACCATCTGGTCGTTGGTCTTCAGGTAAAAGGCCTTGACAAACTCCTGCAGGCTGACATCTGGCAGCAGGTTGAAGACGTCCTGCAGCTGGTAGATGATCTGGTGGTTGATAGGCAGCTTGCCCGTGGCCACTTTCTCCAGGTAGCTCCTGATGTCCAGAAGCTTGGAGTTCAGTCCCTTCAAACCGTGGACCTGGTTTGTGATCCGCTGGGAAAGTGTGCCCACTGTAGTGTCTTTGATGTCTCTGTAATAACACGTAACAGGAAAGGGCAGGAAGAAGCATCAGCGTGCTGTTTTATCACAAGCATCCTCACATGCTAAGGAAACACCCAACATAATGGGGAGGAGCAAGCTTTTGAAAGAAAAATGTTTACTTCTCCATTTTGTAAAGATTTGAGTACAATAAATTGCCTCAATTTCATTTTCATGTGGAGGTACATATATAACTGGTCAACAGTGAGATCATTACTGACTTAAAAAGGCCCTAGTCTGTAGTATCTTGGTGAGCTGAACATGAATATAACCCTGAAAATTTTTTTTATTAACTCTCATTTTGAAGATATTTCATAGAATTCATTTTATATGTTTCACTGTGTAAATGTATCCAGTAGGACTGCAACAACATCCTAAATCAGCCTAGAATGATGTAATATTGTACCGCATTGCATAATACCATCATGCACACATCATCCAGAGTTGACTGCATCATTTTCTGTGCAATGCAATACTACTGCTAGGCAGGTGCTGAAGTAAGCTGACGTCAGCAGTGCACTATAGAGAGCCCTGCTGGAAAGGTTGAGCACTGAAAATATTTCAGTCTTTGTGTGAGACAGTTTAAGCTACTGTTCCATAGAACTGCTATTATTTTATCCATTTAGGCACAATACAGAACAGTAATGCCTTGAAAGTGCATTAATAGCATGGACAATTTCTGCTCAATTTGTGGGGAAGTGACATTTGCCAACCAAAAGAAAAGTGTCACTTCTCAAGTGAAGAAGGCTTATCATCTTTACTTGGGATGCAAGGTTGGTGACCAAGACAAGCCTTGGGCCCCGCATATATGCTGTGCTACATGGACAACACAGCTTTCACAGAGGTTAAATGGCAAAAGACCATCAATGTCGTTTGCAGTCCCTATGGTGTGGAGAGAGCCAAGCAACCACATAAAAGACTGTTACTTCTGCTTGGTTCCTCCTCTTTCTGGTAGAATAACGAAGCAAAAGAAGTGGAGAGTAAGAGGAGTCTACCCAAACATTCCGTTAGCATTGAGATGACTGGTTCAACAACTTGCTGCAGGGTGATGCGAAACAAGCATGGAGTGCTTTTCACCTAGTGTCTACCAACTTTCTTGGGAATGTTAGGGCAGAAAACTACAAGGAACTAGTAGAAGACATGCTGATGCAGTATCAGAAACTTGGCGGCAATATGTCTCTAAAGATCTACTTTCTTTATTCCCATCTGGATTTCTTCCCTGAAAACTGTGGTATGGTTAGTGATGAACATGGCAAACGTTTTCATCAAGATATCGCATCAATGGAACAAAGATACCAGGGAAAATGGCCCACTACAATGCTGGCTGACTACTGCCGGACACGCCTCAGAGATACTCCTGAACAGCTGTACAAGAGACAAGTGAAGAAATCTAAGAAGTAGTCTATGGATTGATTTTTTACAGGTATTAAGTGTAGGCCTATTAACTATTGGGATACATTTCGTGATGTAAACATCAATTTATTGCAGATTACAAAAAAACCTAGAGCCAAAATGAGAATTTGACTGAGGTCTGCTGGGGCGGGAAGAGAGGGGGTGCGGGGGGGATTTATCATTAGCTTTGTTCTGAATATTCGTGTTGAGCACATACAAATTGATAGGAAATGACTAATTTTATTTCAGTAACATGACTTTTGTAAAAATTTGTTGACCAGTGATTGGCATGCATTTTGTGATAAAAACATCAATTTATTGCAGATTACCAAAAAAACTGGAGCCACAATTAGAATTTGACTGTCATATTCATGTTGAGTACATACAACTTGATAGGAAATGACTAATTTTATTTTAGTTATATAACTTTTGTAAAAATTTGTTGACCAGTGTAATCTTTTATCAGAGGATTTTTTTAGAAGATGATTAAAAAGCGAGACATAAAATGAAACCGGTTTAACTGAAAACAACCAACCAACTAAACTAACAAAAACAACAGAAGCTTGTTTGGGTCAACAACTGTGATCTGCGGTTAAGTTTTCTGGGTAAATTTGTACAATTTATACACCTGCTGCCTCATTTCCCTGTTTCTAAAAAGGCATTTTCCTTGTTCCGAGCTTAAATCAGCAGTAACTTTTTAAAGTTGAAGGAACCTTATTGGCCGAGAAAAACTGTGACATCTTCAAATACATAAGTAGAGGATTTTAAAATAAAGCCCATCCCAAGATTTGTTTTCTGTGCATAAAACTGGTTTGTTCCCATCACTGAAAAGGAACTCCAGTGGGAGAGCAGACACCTACATTTATTTCCTATGTTGGTTCCTGTAGGAGTTTGCAAGTTTCCAGACAAGTGGACTGTCCAGTTGTGAGTTGTAACTCCAGACATTTTTGGAGCTGACCCGGGCCTAGAACCCAGGTCGCTTTTATACGATCTTTTTCATATGGAGCAGTCTTTGGGTGCTCAAAATTCCGATGCCATCCTCAGGTCTTACCGTAACAAGTGTTCGACTCCAACTTCCTCAGCTTCCTCTGCTCCAATTTCACTGGTCACGTGCTCAAATGTTTTCGAGGTTGGAGTTCCATCCTGGGAGAGGTGAAAAACTAGAATTACTTACAAACTGGCACAATCCTTTTCTGAAGACACACCTTCAGTTGTCTTCTTTAAGTCAAATTATTCCATGGTAGCATTACTGGGTTTTCCATGGCAAGGGTGGGTAAGGTTTGCTTTGAAAGCTCAGTCTTCTAAATTAAAATTATAGTGGCCCTCTTCAGTCACAAGGTCTGCTGGGGCGGCTAGAGAGGGGGTGCGGGGGGGGGGATTTATCATTAGCTTTGTTCTGAAGAAAAGTCTTGATATTCCCCCACAGGCCCACAGTGGGTATGGACACTGAGGGACGTCTCAGTGAGGTTCATTATTAAAGTAGTTAGTTCTTTCTAGACTAGGCAATATACAAAGTACCTATACTTGAGGTAGATTCACATCAGAAAATACAACTTTTAACCATCTACTGGCTACTGGATCAAATGATACCGGAGCACCAAAATAATGCTTTCTGGTGGCCTGGGTTAATCAAACAGTTCTCCAGGGGATGTGGTTCACTGTATCTCCTAATGACTCCCTGATGGGACTCAGAAGAAACCGTTCTCAGATGTAGTGCCAGAGAGGCTGTACATCTCCTGATTCTGTGAATCAGGTCTATATAGCAGTGAGGCAGACTCTGGAGCCTGAATGGCTGGGCTCAAAGCCTGGCTCTGCTAGGTATGTGATAAGAGAGCTTTGGGAAAGTTGTTTAACTTAGAGAAGTGATGTCAATGTTGGCTGTTAATATTTTACCCAGGGCATTGTGAATCCTGCAAATGCCATTTTCCTCTTGCCTTGTATGCTGGGATGGTCCAAGCCTTTAGCAATATTACAGAACTTCCTGGCATCCCTTTTCAGGTATTGATTTTACCCTGGTTTCAACTTATAAGATGACCATTATGTCCCCTTTTAAAAAAATCTTGCACATTGGTGGCATGGGTGTAATCAACCACAAATTCCTTTTTGAGAGCGGCAGGATAAAAACTAACTTAAAAACAACCGTATCAGAACAATGATGAAACCCTTATTTCAGCTAGAACTTAAATCTAGATCTATGCTCCTTGGTAGCAAGGCAAAAAGATATATAGGAGAGAGCTCAATGCAAGGAACATTTGCTGGGCGCTAACCTGAAGTGTCTTCTTCCAGATTTTAAATCTGAACATAAGATTATATACTACATATTAAATTTCTCAGGCTTTTGACTTTAGAAATACAAGGTTGAACTCTCTGCTCACCCTAAGTGAAAATATTTTACATTCACTATAAAACATATAAACATTTCACACCAAATCCTAGAATCTGAGTTCAATATTCCTGGATGTAGAGAAAAGCTGTAATTCATGTCTGCACTCAATGCACAAGATGCCACGGGGCTAAGTGTTCATGTGTCAAATCACATGGATACGTCAGGGCCACCAGGCTCTGCACTTACTTTGCTATAAACAACTCTACGCCATCATTTGACTTCTCCGCATCTCAATTTCATTTGTAAAAGGGAACTTAAGGTATTTATGGTCTTCCCTCCATCTAAAATTAGGTGAGTGAAAAATGTGAGGTAAAAAAAAACTACAATATCAGTTGACAGAAAAATAATGTCTATGTCAAAGAGATTTAAAAGAGTTTGTTGACTTAAAATAGGGGAAAAAATCCAATCACTTGCTAAGTAGTACATCTAATCTACACTTTGAGCAAAATGACTTACGTCATGAACTTCTTCCACTGAAATATATGCTTCTGTGGGTAGTCCCAGGTCCTTTGGCTTCACGTCAATAATGACCAATACCTGTCAGAAAACACATCTTAGCAGACCACCTTACATCAAGCATATAAGGAATAACTGCAGCCATCCTCTGTAGATTGCTAGTTATTTTATTCATTCAGTCAGAATTTTCAGCAAAAACGAGTTTATATATCAAATGTTCTCATCAGTTGCTGCTCTTTGCAGTAACTCTCTGCTCTGTCCATTAACAAGCTGAGAGGTAGCATAGTATAGGAAATTTAAGTTAAAACACATTTTAATTCCAGCCCACAGTTTCTAAGACTTTACAAACCATTCTGAAGCTTAATTTTCTCTCTTTAAGAAGGATAACAAGTTAAAACAGTTACTGAGAGGATTAATAACTTATATACCTGGCAGTTGGCAAGTGTTTACATGTTTACTGTGACTTACGCTGGTACATAAAACACTACAAATAACAATACATTTACAGAGAAAAAGTGGTGAAATGATTTGCTACCCAAATCCTTCGTAGGATGCTTTTAAATGAATTGGTTGGCAAAGTATATCACTCAAGAATTTTAATGCTAGAGGGTACTTACTGAGTTAGGGCAGTATCTTTTCATGAGTTCATTGATTGCAATGTCATTCTTGTGTAGTTTAGGGCCTGTGTGGTACCACCCAACTATTCTTTCTCTGGCTAGGAAGGGGAAAAAAAAAACCAGGATCTTTAAACTGTTACATAAAGACCTAAATAATTCCCCTCAAAGGGTATAGTTATGGTCTCTACCTTTTTAAAATTCTAGCACACTTGAAAATTCTTAACACACTTAAGAAATCTAAAACCCAAAACCAGAATTCTCAGAAAATAAGGAGTGTGGGAAATCCAGAGATATCCTTATTTCAGACCACTTTAGGAGACCATTCATTCATGAAACAACTAGAAAACAATTCTAAGGCAATATATAAACAAATGTAAGTTCATGTCACATAGATTGCAACTGTGAGTGTCGAGGGAATAAACATTTCCAAGGCAATGTTGCTATAATGAAATAAAATGAAAATGTTCTATGCGACAGAGAGGGATGTTTACCCTGGTGGTACCAAAGCTCTAGGGGCAGGTAAGTTTTATTAGTTAGTTCTCCACTTTTCTGGGCAGAGAGCTAGAGGGCTCCCCGAGTCTTACTGGCGTTAAATTGCAACTCTAGTTTCTCATTTATTTTACCTCATTCCTTTCCAAGTACTACTTAGGTGAAAGAACTCTTGACATTAAACAAAGAAAAGGCAATATTTAAATATGTCAAACACAGATACAGAAATCAAAACAACAATTTCTTAAAAAATCAAGACATACCATTGACCTTCTTAAACATTCCATACATGTTTTCCAAATAATCATGGTCTAAAAACCAGACAGAATCATCTTTGTCATCTTCATCAAAAGGGACTAAAGAAGAAAAAAAATTGAAAGATTTAGTTTAGGGTACTAGATAGCACCTCAGAGCACAGGTCAAAACCAGAGACCCGTAGGCAGATCTAATCCCTGCAGTGTTTATTCAATATGGTATGAGAACTGTCTTCAGTAGCTCATTTAAGAAATGGGAGATATCACATAAAAATCCAGCCTTCCAGTTTCTCCTGGAAAAATTGGAAGACCTGGCAACAACTGGCTAGAGTCAGGTAGAGGTTGTTCCTTTAAAAAAGGATACACACATTTCAGTTTTTGGAAAGTCCCACTAGTTTCTATTTCCATTTGGCAAATTGCATTGCTTAGTCCTTTCAGACACTGGAATTAGTGACTGCTAGTCCAAAGGTCATACCAGCAATTAATTTTTTTTTTTAAAGATTTATTTTTTATTTATACATACAAGCTGGGTTACAGGCCAGAGGCGTGGGGCGGCGAGAGGGTTCACCAGAGACGGAGCAGGTAGCAGAACAGGCAGATCAGAAATACACTGCTGAGGGGAGCAGCGGGCAAGGCAGGAGAGGTCTGCCTCGCCATGTGGGATTCTCCCCGGCTGGGCGTCGAACCCGCGTTACCGCTGCTGACAGCTCCACAGTGCAGCGCCTAACCGCTGCGCCACCGGGGAGGCCCTAATTTGTTCTTTAATGCTGTTGTTTTAATCATAAAATACATGGATATATTCTTATAGATTCAGGAAACAGGAGTACAGGAGAAATGGTTTCCTTGCCTACCCAGAACCATGGTTAACAGTTTAGTGCAAAGGTTAGCAATTATACCAATTGCCTATTTTTATAAATTATAACTAGAGCACAGCTCCTTATTTGTCTACTTACAGCTATAGTTGCCTTTGTGCTATAACAACAGCTGGGCAGCTGCAATAGAGACCTTATGGCCCGTATATTTAAAATATTTACTATCCTGTGTAGTGTGAAGTCTTTAGCCTCTCTTTTCTATACTTAAGTAATTCAGAAGTACAATCTTTGGGTGTAGTACAAATGGTAACTACTAAAGTTTCTTCCCTTAAAAAAAAAAAAGTTAAACGTATTTTAACCATGGTCTGAGAAATATAAAATGTGTCTTTTACCTGCAAAACTGTTGGATACATCAAGTACTTTCTTTTGCCATGACCCCAAAAGCACACCAACAACACGCTTCTGGTTTCCAACCTTGCCTATTCTGAATGAGAAAGCATAAGTTAGTCTGATGTGGACCCAACAATTAGCTACTTGGGGAATATGTATGGTACAGAATCAATTCTGCTTACTGGGAACTAATCCCACCAGGCTAGTATAACAGTAAGGGTAATCCTTAATATTATATTCTGATAAATATAATGACTCATGAATTTTGTACACTGGCAATTTTTGGTCACAACTGACTACAAGTCTTACACACTTGGAAGAAACTCAAACCTTACAGAAATTTAAAGTGGAGAAAATGAAAATTCATTGGAGTTTTAAAATGTTATTGGGTTGGTATTTGAAAAACATGATCATGTTACCACATTTCACCTTTTTTTCCCTTTTCAGTTTATCTTCTTTAAACTTTTCCCAACTTCTTGATCCTCAAATTTTTTCAGGGCTAAAAATACTAAAATAGAATCCAATTTTATGGTCTGGTATGTAGCTCTTCTTCAGAACATCCCATGTTGAAAAGCCCCACTAGATGTCATTCTTCTTTGTACCATCTAGGGTACAAAGTAATTCTGACTACAGGCAAGCCTGGGTCATTTGTGGTCTCCTAGGGCTACCTTAGGCAGAAGTCATCAATGAGCTAGTGACTAATCACACGGAGAGGAAGACTGAATGCGTAAAAAGGAGCTTAACTACTTCAGAATTTCAATCTCGATTATCAAACTTAAGCGATTTTTGTCCTAAGGAGATACAAGTGTTTCACTTTATTTCATTGCTCTTCATGTAGAATTTTCCGTTGGTCACCAGCAAATGTGAGATAGACACAATCTATGTTCAAAGGAAAGACAAAGGTCACTGGGAAATAACTACATCCTTCAGTCAAGGTTCCACATTGCTTAATTTGTGTAATTTCTCTAAATATGGTTTGACAAATTCAAAAATACTTACAAAATTTGGGGTCTGAATCAAAGTTAAGGATTCTGGTGGTTTTAATGTTTGGGGAAATCTTAGGGATTGAGTTTTACACTTCAAAGGAAACTTCCATACCCATCGACTTTTCTAATGGTCTACAACATCCATTTGTCTTTTCAAAAACCCTACATTTGTTATCTGCCATAGCAGCTTGCAGTGTCTGCCTGCTGTGTCCTTAACAGGTGTCTTAAATTTATTGAAGAAACTGACATGGTGCCTGCCCCATTAGCACCTCTCCTGACCCACGGGAGAAAAATAGTAATTACTGTACAGTGGAAATGGCTTTGTATCCTGTTAGAATGAGGGTCAGTCAAAAGCAGTGGAACTCAATTGGGGGCTCTAAACCTAAGGGAATTAGAAGTTTGTCTTTAGCTTTTTATGAATTAGAGTTGTACAAAGCAAGTTGCAGGAGAACGGGCATGTAGCAACTATGACTTTACAACAGATACTCCCAACTGGGTCTTCACATTTGCCAACTCAAGTTATCTTGTAAAACTTAGAAACACGTGCAACAGGTCCAGCAAGATGAACAGCTCGAAAACAGCAAGAGGCGGCGGAAGGACACCCTCAAACAATGAGGGTAGCCAAGTGAGCTGTAGGATGTTATCTTACTCATTAATGCCAAAATCTCCAACTGGTTTCATTTTTAAAGTAAAAACCGGACGCCTCGATTATACCTTAAGCTATCGTCAAAGCAAATTCCAGCTTGGAAACGTTCACAAGTCAAAACCACAGTTCTGCCTGGGAACCCTTTAGGGCACTGAGAAAAGAATTTCGGTGACAGCCTTCAGAGGCACAGAATCTCGAGTCTGACTGGCTTTCAGACCAAATACGGCCTTCTTTAGGTGAAAAGGCGCGGACGAGGTGACAGGTGGACACGAGGCCCGGGAGAGGAGGGGAACAGGACCAACTGAAGCTTGCTCCCCATATTCTGGAATCGTAAGGACTTGGGTAGAAGTGGAGCTCGGGCCACCGAGTGCCGGTTGGGACAGGGGGCGATGAAGCGTGGGGAAGAAGCTAGGTGACTGAGCTTTGTGAGGCGCGGTTGGACTGGGCCCCTCGGCGAGTCAGGGCCGCCCCCAGCCCATCAGCGCCCCCGCGGCCGCCTAGCCAGCCGCAGCGTGCCCGTGACTCAGCAGCGGCTGCGCCGCCAGCCCCGCTAGGCCTCCCGCGCTGCCCGCTCACCGATTGAAATGATCCACTACACTGAGCAGCACCAGGGGGTGGACCACCACTTTCTGCACCGCCAGTTCCGGCATCGCGACACTCCCCGCCCGCCACGCCCGGCTCCCCGCGACCCGCAAACACCGGCAGCGGCAGCGGCAGCGGCAGCGACTCTCGCGGATCCTCTGAGTCCGGCTCCTCCTCTTCCGGCTCAGTCACCGCCTTAAGGGTCCACTTCCGCTCCCAGAGGGCCGCGCGCGCTGTGCCCGCACTGTCGCTCCTGTCGTCATCTTGAGGCGGGAAAGGGTTGGAGGAGGCGGGGCCCGCCTTGAGTGACTAGCTTCGAGCTTTCCTGGCCTTGAAAGCTGAGGGAGAACTGGAGACTGAGAAAGGTTGGCGTCCTGGTGTTGGGTCGGCCCTGTGACCTGCAGCGGCTTTTTGCTTTAGTTCCTTCTCAACTCTCCTCCCCTCCCCCCTCCCCCCTTTAAGCGCTGTGGAAAAAAAACACTGAAGAAAAAATTACAAATACAGGTTTCCGTCAAAACCCTCCAGAATTTCTTAGAGGAACTAACTTTCAATCCTTCACACTAGAGCACGTCCTTGAAGTAGATTTGGTAATTTATCTCAACATTTTTGTCGTAGGGACCTTACCCTTTAATCTGTATTGTGGGCACTTTTTGCTGATGATCAAGTGGTTTTTATATTTTCCTACCTGTCTTTATACTTTCCACTAAATTAGGGCTAGAAGAATGTAATTTGTACCTAGAGGTCGATTTTTTTTTTTAAAGATTCATTTATTTACGCATACAAGAACTGGGGTGTAGGCCAGAGGGGTGGGGGTGGGGGGGGGGGGATGGGGGGTGTTGTATGTGTGTGGATTCACCAGAGACAGAGTGGGGAACAGAGCAGTAATATCTACTGAAATAAGATGCTAAGGGGAGCAGCAGGCAAGACAGGTCTGTGCATAGCTTCATAGTGCTGAGACTTTAACCCTTGTGCCATCAGGGAGGCCCTAGAGGTTGATTTTTAAATCAAAAATTACCTAAAAGTTGAAAAGATGGAAGGCACTAAGGCTATATTTTGATAATTAATCAGAAAAGAGAAACAGGAATGTTAATAGGGGGAAATGGGGCTGACAAGGATTTAGGCTTTTTTTGCAGGAGGCAAATTACTTAAAATCTATACAGGTTTATATTTCTGTCAGGTTTTAAGTTGTTCCTATGAACAAAAACAATACTTTGGTAACTTTGTTATTTACTTACTGGTTGGCCTGCTTTAAACAAATTTCACTGTTCCTTATTTCACCCATGGATCTGACTTCTCTGAAGGCCTCCAGACTTTTGCTTCCAGTATAATTGGGGAACTTTTCATGCTCTTTCCGTTTCCTTCCTATCAGGCCCATTGCAGATAATCTCCTACCTTTGGAAACTTTGCTTTAGATTGTCCTCATTTCTTTGAATAGTTTGATTTGGTTAGCACAAGATTGCTACTACCTCCAGAGCTAAGAGAACTTTTCGGTTAAGAAAATTTATGTCAGTTCTCATTGTGTGATGTGTTAGAGTGCTTAGTGGTATTTAGTGCCAGCCAGATTCAAAGTAAACATTCTTGATTCATCTCTTATATGATGCTGTTTAGCACCGAGTAGCCACATATCTGTTATAGAAAGAGCTTAAAAGTTCCCAGCCCCTACCTCATTTTGTAATTATAGATTTAATGGCTATCAGAAAGTCAAAGCTGATTTTGATTTTTCTTATGTGCAAGTGAGACTTAGGAATTGGAGTCTGAAAGAAGCATCTTTTAACTAAAATATGTGAGTATAAAGACCATTTGAAATCTTGAGGAAGCCATTTCCCATGTTATGCTGTTTTATTTAGTTAGTTGTTTACTTATTTTTGTGGAACTGTCTGGGATCATACCATATTGCAGCAACTACTGAAATGCGGAAGGGAGTTATTAGAAATACACTTTTTTTGGTTCCTTGATACTGAACTTTTAGAGCAACTGATGAGACCTTAACAGTATTTCCTCTCCTTTGATCATCTTTGTCTTTTTTTTTACATTAAGTTCTTTTCCCAGATTTATGGAGATTTAATTGACATATAATGTTTTGTAAATTTTGAGTGTACTATGTGATATTTTGGGAAATGATTACCATTATAAGGTTGGTTAGTACCTCCGTTACCTTACATAATTACCTTTTTTGTGGATATGTGGTGAAAGTATTTAAAATTTACTTTCTTAGTACCTTTCTAGCTTATAATACAGCATCATAAGCAGGCCTGTGGAGATACTAAATAGATGGGCCAGAGCAAGAAAAAAGTAAATCAAGGATACCGCTTTTCTGTGTGCCTGTGCAATATCCTTGGGAATTCTGAGAAATATTTAAGGTGGGAGAAACAAAGTAAAGTCCTGGGGTTCTGCAGTAACAACTATAATACAGTGGTGGATTAAACACCGATTAGGTGAACTTATAGGACGGTATTAGTATTCCACAATTAGCTCCCTGCCTATTACAAATTACGTAGGTAGCTCTAGGTGTTTGTTGGTCACTTTGAAAAATTGTAGCATTTTTCTAAGAGGACTGCCCTTTAGATTTTTCTATCATTTCATGATACAAGTAAGGAAATAATTTTAAAAGGCTCGTACTTTGGGAATCAAAGTTGATGACATACAAGAAAAAAACAGGGAATGAAAAGCTTTCAGAAGCAATATGTACTCAGGCACAAAGCATTGCAGGAGTACATATCCGTGTCTATGAACACTGGACTGTGATTATGTTATAATGAACTTGTCTAGCTGTTCTAATGGAGGCCGTTGGGTATCCACAATGGGGGTAATCATTGCAAAATTTTAAAGGTCCTTCCTGTTTTTGCATTTCTTTTTTTTTTTTTAATATTTTTTATTTATACATACAAGCTGGGGTACAAGTCAGAGGCTGGGGTGGCGAGAGGGCTCACCTGAGACAGAGTGGGGAGCAGAACAGGCAGATCAGAAATACACTGCTGAGGGGAGCAGCGGGCGAGGCAGGAGAGGTCTGCCGCGCCATGTGGGATTCTCCCGGACTGGGCTTCTAACCCGCGTCGCCGCTGCCGACAGCTCCACAGCGCAGCGCTTAACCGCTGCGCCACCGGGAGGCCCTGTTTTTTGCATTTCTTACATAAAACATTTGCTATACTTTTTGGGAAGCTTCTTTCTGTGGGGAGGGTATAGGTCATGTAGATGTAAATCAGAGATAAAGAGGTAGTATTTACCATCAGATACCCCAAATTGGGTTATTCATTGAATTAATAGCATAGCCAGGGCATTATGCTGAGAGAGACTTTTCTAAATCTTTTTATTCTCCTTGTTTCCATCCTAGCTTGGAGACCTCAGAAATATTCTGCTCACCACTGAGGCTTAGCCAGAGTCAGGAAGAACAAAGATAAGATATAAAGGAGGTAAAAGAAAACCTCACTCCTTTTCTTCTCAATCGAAGTGAAGGAAGAAGATGAACAAGGTGGTCAGATGTGAGTGTCTCAGGTTTACTTTCTTTCTAGTCTCAGAAAGCAGGAGGTCTGTTGGATGAGTGGGGTACTAGGAGGCAGGAAGCAGTTCTGTTTGCTTTCAACTCAGGAAGACCACAGATTGCCCCATGTCTGCTTGGGCACTGTTGCACTGATATGGCAGTACAGGGAGGGAAATGGAATGAAGGCTTTCAGACTTGACTGCTTGATCTGCCAGTGGCTCCGGTTTGTCTGGCGTGGCATGGACAGGACCCACAAATAATTAGTAAGAGGAAATGGCTGCAGAGGGGTGAGGTGTGGATCCCTGCCTGAGCCAGCTCACAGTCACAGGTACACCTTAGAGTTGCTAAGGTAAAGTTGATTGGCCTGGGAACTCTCCCAGAGCAGCCTTGCCTCAAGAAAGGGTCCCAAATACTCTAGTCGTGGACTAGGATAGAAGAGACACTGGCTAGTGAACATCCAAGGACCAGCATGAGGACTAGACTCCATACTTACTTTGCCACCAAGGAAACATGTGAACCCCACTGTCTTCTCCCTATATGCCAGTAATCTTCTTAGGGAGAGAAGAGGGGGGAAGGACAATGCCAGCTAAGTGATAGAAGTTATTTTAAAGGAATTGTTTAACTTAAACTAATTTGGTTTTTAAAGAGTTATTTCCCCCATGTTTAACCAGCATGCTGAAGCTCATGAAAGAAAACTAGTTACAGACAAAAATGAGTACAGGACCCCTGTACATTTGAGTATCAAATTGAATGTAAGTTAATTGTGTGATCCTTATGTCAGTAGGTACTACAGTCCCCAAACCCTGCATTTCCTTGTCCTTATTGAAGATAGTTTTTGGAAACTGGGTGTAGCTCATTGTGGATTAGAAGAAGAAAACTGATTTCTATGGGAAAGTGAGGCTAGCCACCATAAGTTAAGCGTTCTGCCTAGAGAATCTGCATTCATGCATAATCTGGTTTTTGATGATAGGTATTTTATTAAAATATCTTAGACCTAAAACTCTTCTTAGAGTTCTAGATCTGACATCCACCTGGATGTCCTATATTCCATAAACATCTCATTCCACCTGAGATATTTATGGAAATCAGTTTTCTCCTTCTAATCCACAGAAGCAGAATGGAATTGAATGTGCCATTTTTCCTCTCAGACTTTCTGCTTCTGCAGGAACTTAGCTGATGCTCCCAAGTGACAACATCAGAAACTTGGATGTTATTCTAGATCTTCCATTCCATTTTCACAGAAATCTAATTGGTCAGTCGCTCACACTCTTGCAATTGGGTAGAGACTTGTTACTTCTTCGCACCTACCTTCTTTTCTAGCTTCTTTACACACTACCTACACACCAGCCAGTGTGTGTCTGTATTAGCCAGACCATGCTTTGATTTCCTTCTCTTTTTCTTTTGTATATTGATTGCAGATTTTTGCTTTGTGGTTATCATGAAGCTCATATAAAACATCTTATAGCTATGATAGTCTGTTTGAAGCTAATAACAACTTTAATTGCATATGAGCTACCTTTTTCCCTCCCCTTGCCCATTATGGGGTTTTTTTTTTTTTGAGCTCATCTTTTTTTTTTTTTTTTTTAAAGATTTATTTATATGTACAAGCTGGGGTACAGGCCAGAGGCGTGGGGTGGCGAGAGGGTTTACCAGAGAACGAGTGGGGAGCAGAACAGGCAAATTAGAAACACACTGCTGAGGGGAGCAGCGGGTGAGGCAGGAGAGGTCTGCCGCACCATGTGGGATTCTCCCGGGCTAGGCTTCGAACTCATATCGCGTGCTGCTGACAGCTCCACAGCGCAGCGCTCAACTGCTGCACCACCAGGGAGGCCCCGCCCATTATGTTTTTGATGTCACATTTTACATTTTTTTATATCGTGTATCCACTAACAAATTATTACAGTGATTTTTTTTTTAGTACTGTTGTCTTTAAATACTGTCTGCTAAAGTTAACTGATTAACATACCATACATCAGTATTAGAGTATTAGAGTACTTAGACTTTGGTTATGTACTTAACTTACTAATATGTTTTATATTTTCATGTTTTGATTTGTAATCAGCATCCTTTCATCTCAGCGTTTCCTGTAAGATAGGTCTAGTGGCGATATACTCCCTTTCATTTGTTTCGGAAAGTCTTTATCTGTTTTTCATTTTTAAAGGACCACTTTTCTAGGTAAAATATCTTGGTTACAGTTACTTTCTTTCAGCACTTTGAATATATCAGCCTGCTTTTTCCTGGCCTGTAGTATTTCTGCCGAGACTCTATTATAGCGTTATGGGGGTTACCCTCTACTTGGGGATTTTGATTTTTGCCATTTTTATTCTGAGGAGTTTTTATTGAAGAAGTTATTTATTTATTTAAAAGATTTACTTATGCATACAAGAGCTGGGGTGCATGCCAGAAGTGTGGGGGAGGAATGAGAGGGTTTACCAGAGACAGTGGGGAGTAGAACAGGCAGATTGACTGAAATACACTGCTGAGGGGAGCAGCAGGAGAGTCAGGAGAGGTCTGCTGCGCCATGTGGGAAGCTCCCTGGCCAGGATCAAACTCATGTGCAGTGGCTATCAATAGCTTCACAATGCTGAGACTTAACCCGTTGCACCACCAGGGAGACCCTATTAAAGAAGTTTTATTTGGGTAACTTGTTTGAGAACCTATGAGCTTCATGAACTTGGATGTTTAAATATTTCCCCAAATTTGGGAGGTTTCAGCCATTATGTCTCTAAGTAAGTTTTCTTCCTCTCATCTCTTTTTGTAAAAAGAGGGCTCTGGAGCCAGGAATGGAGATTGAATGCTGGGCATGCAAAAACAACACATTTTTCCTGGGATATGAGAAGCTTAACATGGCTTTTGGAACCTAGTGAAAACTTCATACATATTAGACATGGTTATCACTTGAGTGTAGGGTAGGAATTTGGTGTCTTTATTATTTGGTGTTTGTATTTATTTTTACTATTTACTGGTTTTAATTATAATACAAGCCATGGGAAGGAAGCCAATATCCACCTCTAAAGGATTAGTGAATAAATTATGGTATGAGCAAGTAGCTACTAAAAGCTAAGTTTCCAAAGAATATATAAGGGTATTTAGAAAATATTCATAGTACATGGAGAAAAAGAATTAGCTAAAGAGAACAGTATATACCTATCTCCTGTGTGGGAGTGAGAAATCTATATCCACAGGAGCCTGGAAAGACATTCACTAAAATATTAACTGATTATTTCTGGGGGTGAGTTACAAGTGAATTTTGGTTTTTCTTCTTGATTTTAACTTCTCTCAATTTTTTTTAAACCTTTAAATTGGTAAATAATGGTATTGGGGTATTTGGGAAAAAATGGTATTTGAGGATATAAAAATTATTCATAATTTTTCATTCTAAATTTTAAACTATTAAGAATCATGATATATCAAAAAAGAAAATATGGGGAGATTCTTTTATCTAGTAATACAAATATTTGTCACATACAAAAGGGTAGAAATATTGCTTTATTTGAGAAACTTACATCCAAATTACTTTTAAGTGTTTTAAAAAGACCTAGAAGCATCCAAGAAGAAAACATATACAATTTCCACAGGACAAAGGGTAAAACAATGGAGTTTATGATCACCTCAAATGATATTTCCTAAGTGGTGTTTGTATTTTAAGTCATCTTGCAAGCCAAGGGTTGAAATGCATCTTTGCTATTTACTGAGTATTTCTTTATCTTTATCTTTTGCCTCAGGTATTTTTAGTTTATGATAATATTTTTTTCCTTTATATGTATGTGACTTTCACAGCTAATTGTTGCAGAAACCCTTGATTCTTTAAAAAAGTTTTCCATGTTTTTTGCCTTGCACCAGTGATGGCCTTGGATACCTGCATGGTTTTATTCTCTTCTTGTTGTCATATTTCATTTAACTGCAGATTAAAAAGAACTAAAAAAATGACAGCAATTTCTAGTTTATATCCAGGAAATGGAACTCTCCACAGGAACCTTGCCTGGGACAAATTTGTTAGAAAACCATTTTCCGTTGTGCTTTGAAAGCCTGTAAGGAGGCCACAGTGGCACACAGTTCACCTATTTTGGATGAAGCCCAGAGAGACTATGGTGCTTAGATTGTAGGAAATCTCCCATCGGAAGAGTTAATTTTCTTTCAAGATCAGTGTTAGGGGCTGCTGAGATTAAAACAAGGCACTTGAAGATTGGTATAGGAACACTTAGAACAGCTGACTATAAAAGAAAACCCAGGAGGCCAGAATCAGCCCTAAGAGCTACTTTGGTGGGAGCTCCCAAGACCTTTATTTTGAATTTATACCTTTCGTCACTGGATATGCTTTCAGCTTTAATAAAAAGAAATAGTTAAATTAACATGAGTAAGCAAATAACTAGTTTCATCTCTTCAGTGTTTCAGAGTGTCTTGCAAACCACTTTAGTCTTTTGTTTCAGAGCCCCTCTTAATGGCTGAGTAAAATTAAACGTTTTTTCCCTTTTTCTCAGTTTTACCTCACATGCACGTTTTTGAATGTAGTATCAAACAAGTATAAGGTTTGAAGACAAATTAAACTTTTCATTTTCTTAGGGGCAGAAATATTTTTCTTGTTTTCTTCAAGATAGTAAGTCCAGTTATTTATTTTAATTTAAGAAGCTGGGACAATCAAATGAAATTGTTAGAGGGCAGACTGAGGGGTACCCTGAAACCCTCAAACTTACAAACTCTGAATGGGTTTTGCTATTCACCACATGAAGACAAAGCATATTTTTTTAATGTATGACCTTTAATAGAAAATAACTTTATTAGAATTAGTGTGCATGGTATAGAGAGAGAAGAGAAGAGAGGATAATAGTTTCCAATGTTACCCTTTGGGTAAATGCCCAGCCAAACAGGATTGGCGGCAAGCAGGGCTGCTGAAGCTTGAAAACTTGTTACAAGTCTGACACCTTCTGGTGGGGCACAAGGGGCCAGGCAAGTCTGAAAGGAAGGGAACAAAAGCATGGTACAGATCAAGTTAAACACTGCCATTGTCAGCCTCCCCATGGGTCTCTTACCTACATCTTTTCCAAGTGTGTCTACATGTCTACACTTAATGTGTCTCCGCCCAGGTTCCCCAAGTCCCTGGTACAAGTCCAAAGCTGAGAAGGGAACACACCCTTCTTCCTCACATGTCACTCTGTTCCATATGTCTCCTCCAAGGTCTTTCTCCAAGTCTTTTCCCAGTCTTCTTTAGCATTTCCTTCCCACTCAGCTCCACCCTTCATTAGGAGGTGCAGAGAATCTGGAACCTCTCCTTTTTATGCAAATTATACTAATTTTTGGCTTTCTACAAGAACAACAAATGGCAGAAGTCTTTTAAAAAAGTGCATTGTTCATATAACAGGTGGACATACAAGTCAGAAGAGAAGTAGGAATTAACTTATGTTTATGGTAATGTTTCATTATCACCGACATCCTCTGAAGTCTTCCAAATACCCACAGTTTGTTCCTTATATCAATAGTCATCTGTTGTACCTGACTGTGGCTCTTCCCAAGGTTATTGCAGGTGCCTCTTACCTGTCTCCAACCAGGACCTTCAGGCCATGATGTTACACATTACTGCCCGCCCCCCCCCCCATATGAAGTGGAGATGTTCCACATAAATACTGAAAAATAGTGAAAAAAAAATTGAAATAGTGAAAAAATTTTTCCAGTGCTTATAGTATAAAATTTTGAACTTTAGGAAGGCATTAAAGCCTTCCCAACTTCGCTCTGACTCCCTATCCAGGAACTGTCTACCTTTTTCTCTAGGACCCCAATCAAATATTTGTCTCTTTTGTGGGAACTTTCCCTGCCTTCCCCAGGCAGTGTCCTTTGGGAGCCTACGGTACTTTGTGCATACTTCTTCTCTTATTTATCACGCTGGGTAGAAGTAGTTTATTGGATGTGTGTCTCTTCTGTATATGAGGGCCATGACCATAGCTTCGTCATCTTTTTTAGTGTCTGCACCTAGGAGTCAGATGTTTGTTAACTGTTTTGTTTATCTTGGGTAACATATCATAGAGTACAACATCCATCACTTCTTGGTCAATGATTCTTCAACATGCCAAACATAACAGTCTTCTCTGGAGTTTGCTATTTAATCCTCCTACAGAAGAAACCAAAATACCAAGAAACAAAACCAAACTCGTATAGTGTAAGCAGAGCTCCTTCATTAAAGATTGTCCTGCTGGAGTATGTAATTTTACATATACTCATTACTTTGAATATAAATGAAATGTGTCGAATTGTGAGTGAAAAAAATATATGGACTACTTTTGATGAAACCCAAAGACTAACATGGTGTATTCTGGGTAGCTATAATTTTTCGAAAGGTACTATGTACAATTTTAGGTTAGTGTCAGATAACCTTTTCACCCTTATTTCTCTCTTAACATCTTTTATCATAATTTCTGAAGCTTCCCTTTGTAGTGTGAGTTAAAAGTCCTGAGGCAAGCTCTTCAGAACTCTAACACCTGCTTAGGGCTGAACTGGCGGGGGAGAAATTGAAAAGCAGTGAAGTCTTTTCAATAAAGTACTTAGCATTTTAAATACTAGATGTTTGAAAAAAAAAATTAACAGTAATAATACCATTGGAAACTCTCATACCACCTCTTGCAGGGAGAGGAATGTGAAGCTGTTTAGTGGATTCATACTTTGAGTTCTCAAAAACCTTTATTTGCAAAGGTAGTTCAAACTTGGTTTTGATGAAATTAAATTACCAAGAATGTAGACAAGCCCTTGAGCACTGATTTATAGTTTCTCTATTAAAATTAAAGCCCTTCCCCTTCTTAGAGCTAAGAGAAAAGATTCAAGGCTTTCAGCTTATTCTAAGGTACCAGTCAAAACAAAACAAAATAAAAGCAAACTCTAGGAAAACAGAAAATTAGGGAATTCTGAAATAAATTGCTTCTTATCTGCTATTTGATATTGCATATAAAGTACTATCTCCCAGGTTAAGTTTTTAAAAGGCATAGGTGGTTTTTAACCCTTATTTATTTTATAGTATCCCTACACATTTCTGGCACATTTTACGATTTAGATGTGTATGGTGGACCTTTTGAAGTTATATCTTTTAGATTTTTATCTTTTTTGTTCTGTACTGGGGGAAATTGTTTAATTTTTTTTCCAGCAGAGGGAGACATCTGACCATGAACGTGATAAAGCTGCTTGCCAGGAGTATTCTGTAGCCCATTTTATCAATATACATAAAAAACTCAATGTTCAAATTAACTAGTTCAATAAGTAATTTAGCTCATTGATTTTTGGGCATATCCTAAGTGCCATTACAAGCTACGGATATTTTAAATGCCATTACCTAATAGAAGGAATGTTTTAAGCACCTTTTATTGATTTTATTACTGCTTTATTTTGCTGTCTTGGTTTAAAATCATTTTAACCACTCCGTAATCAAGAAGAAATATATTGTTGGTGAAATACAGTCAATTTCCTAAAAACCTTTGACATCGTTAAATAAGGAATTACAGTTGTTAAATCATGTCAGGCAATAACTGAGGGACAGAAGAGATATAAAATTTGGAGCAGTGGGCCAGCATACCAGTAAGCCATGCTGACCTCTAACATTCAGAGTCAGCCTGTGACAGCCACACTTCAGGTTTGCTTATGGTTTTTACATCAGCAAAAAAGATTTAAAATCTTAAATAGTCAAGAAAATAGAAGAATGATAGCAAAGTGTGATCCAGGGACAATTATAGTGCTTTTTGATGACCTCTTGTGACTTTAAGTTAAAATGATTCTCTAAGCAATTTTTAAATTTCATTTGCTTTTCTTGCTAGATTATAATAATATTGATATGCTGCATAAGAGAGAACCAGAGTATGCACAGGGGCTTTTATTACTTCCTTCTTTTACTCATTTGATTTTATATTAGAAGAATTACTCAATTGATCATCTGGTGAACACACAAGGAATATGGTCTATACATGCTTAATCAAAGAGGTGCAGAAGTGGGCAGTGAATATGGAAGCTCAATACAAGCCTGCTAATGAGTTGATTGCATTGACATTTGATGTAATTTAACTGTAGAGTGGCAAATATCAATACCTGTATATGATTTGGCAGATGGTTGTTGAACTGTGATTAGAAGTTTAGAATGATTCCTGGTAAAAGACCACCTGGCAGTTACCCAAGAACAGAGAACTGAGTTTTCCCCATTAAATGGAATAGGTCCAGAAAGTCAAGTGTTTTGATCGTTAATAGGATCTTTCCTTTCCTTTTAGCAAATGTTAGCTTCCAGAGGAAATTGATAATTATGCATAAGTCTATTAAATGATCTTATGGAGAGGTCTTTTCATTCTTTCAAATGAGCTCATATCTGCAGTTGTGGCAGTTATTCATGGACAAGGAAAGAAAACTAGTTAAATTGCTGATAGGTGTCATTTCAAATATATTGGGGATGTTGGAAGCATCTTTTTAGAATTTATCTGAGTCTGAAAATCAGATTCAGTTATTGATTATTCTATGTTATTTTTAGAAATTATATAAATATACTATGAAATAATTTTACCTACATTGAGTAGTACATGCAAGATACTCTTGTAGGTGTTTGAAATACAAAGAACACCAAGATGATGCCTTCCTTTCTCCCTCAGTGAAGACAGGGTGGTGGATGGACATGTGCAATGCATTTCCCATGAAGGCTGGAATAAATAAAAGTCAGGAGCTGTGGCACTGCAGAGAGGAGCAATGTGTTCCTTTGTGGGAAGAGGGAGTTGTCAGGGAAGAGGCCTTTTGGAAGTGTCACTTAAAATAGATTTGGAACAATTGAAGATGAATATTCAGCAGTAGATGTTCTAGTAATGGGAAAACTTAAATTTTTTTTTTAAATAGTTGTCTTTTTAAGAATAGTTTTACGTTCACAGCTCAATTAAATGGAAAGTAGGGTTTCCATACTCTCTACTCTGCTCCCCTCTACAGCTTCCCTCCTATCAACATCCTGTATCAAAGTGGTACCTTTGTTATTGATGATCCTACACTGACATGTTACTATCACCCAAAGTCCATAGTTTACTTTTGGATTCGCTCCTGGAATTTTGCATACTATGGGTTATCACAATTGTGTAACAACATGTATCTACTATTACATTATCGTACAGAATGGGTTTGCTGCCCTAAATACCCTCTGTATTCTGCCTAATCATTCCTTCCTGTCTCCTACCCCCTGACCCTTTACTGTACTCATAATAGAAAAACCGTTGAGAAATTTGAAATGTTTAATACACCATTATATGTTTAATAACTATTATATGTGATACATAATAAACCATGAAATAAAGTATGTTTATCTCTCCGTTGAAATACAGAATATTATCACTATTTCTGAAGCCCAAGTGTGTTCCTCTGTAGCCGCTCCCTTCTGCCCTGCCAATACTTCAACTATTTAATATTCTTATACCTCATTGCAAAGGACACGAAAACCTGAATCTCTCAAGACTCACAGCTCTCTTTTTATTATCTTTGGTTAGATCCATGTAAGATGAAATGAAGGAAGGGCTTTGTGTTTGTCTAGTGAATTTAGATTATGTGGAGAGGAAGGGGGAGTTCTAGATAACCTAAATGACTGCCAGTCTAATTTGAAATAAGGGATCATCTGACTTTTAAAATGATGGCTTCTACTTCACTTTGAGCTTTATAGACCTTTCTCATCATGCCCTGTATATCCAGATTGAATTACTTGACCAATTCCAGCCCATCATGATAGAGTCAAATATTTGGCTATAGAGACTCATTCAGAGTTTTCATGCACACAGACTTCTGTGTCAGCATGAGTACTCATCTTTATGTTTAGCAACAGATCTTTTCAGAATTTTTAATTTGGCCAGTGGACATGCTCTTATTCCCCCATATTTGTTTTCTAGTTTTGAAGGATTTACAGATAAATACATTTTATTTAGATAATTGAAAAATTGGAATTGGTAGGACACAAACTACCTTCTCCCCTTCCCAGTTAAACTCACTCTGTGGGTCAATTCTTTCCCAGCATCTGGATGAATCTCAGATGCTTCCCTTAGCTTTTCCACCTACTCTTAGATTTAGGAAATGTACACTAGTAACTTCTAGATAAGAACAGTCCAATTTCAGTGATAAAAATCGCCAGTCCATTGTAACATTCTGACCTGTATTAAAAGTTCAAGCCATATGTCTTTCCCAGTTTGGTGATGCTGCAGGTTGAGAAGCCTACGGTAGGAGGTGGGGATAGGAAGTGGGGTTGGGTTGACATCTTTATTTCCCTTCCTGCTGCTTGTCTGGGAGGGAATGAGAAAGAAGGGCAGGACATAAGTCTTTCTTGGCAGTCCTGTCCTTTTCTGTTGGTGCTGTTCTCTGGACTTGGCAGATGGTCGGCTCTTACTCGAGAGAGTTTTCCTGGTCCCCCAGCCTCCACCCTCATCTCCACATCCATTTCTCCCACCCTTGCCCCTCCCCCCCCAAGAACAGTGGCCTGCTGGCCATACACCTCTCCTCTGATTTTATTCCTGAGTTCATCTGCAGTCTCTTTGTCCTGAGACATCCTGCCCCCTGGGATGGGGATCTATTTTAAAATGACCCCTTGACTGCCTCTCTTTTACCTAAGGGTCAGTCATTCAATTGCTTGGGGATTAAATGAAATAATGTATGTAAACACTCTTGTTGGCACGTATTTGTTGAATAAAAGAGTGATTCACTGGGTGCCAGTGTTTCATAAGCCTTATGCACCAATCCTACGAAATAGATTTAAAAGGACTAGGACACATTTAAGTTATTTACAAGAAACGAAGCTAGAAAGGTTCTGTGCTTGGATTTGCACCCAGCTGTGTCTCTGGTTCTTTGAGTAATGTCTACAGCTTTTCTAAAACAACCTGGCATGGAGCTTACTGTTCTTAACCTTGGGAAATCTGGTTAATACCCATGAATCCTAATACCCATTATATCTTACCACTTTCTTAAATGTCAAAATGTGCTATAAATCAAAAGGGATTCTCTCTTGGATACTTTTAATTGACCACAATTATATAACATTTGGACAGACTTGACTTCCTAACATGAGTTTTCATAGGTTTCCCTTGCTATCTAAAATTAGAATGTTCCTATCTGGTCTGATTTGGTAGGTTATTTTTGGGGACTGTCTTTTGCCTCCAGTGGTTCAAGAACGGATGATCCAGTCAGCTTCCCCAGCTCTGCACCCTTAATGCCTGACTCCCAGGGCCACTTGTGCATATTGGAAATCTCCATCTAGAGGGCTGGAGGAATATGGTTTCTTGCTCATTCTTATTCACTAGGGAAAATGGGTCAAGAAAACCTGCTTTGGAAAGATTTGGCCAGAATTAGAGTAGGACAAAATAAACCAGAGAAAGGCAGCAAAACCACCAGAACATCAGTGCTAATTTGTTTCATTAAAGTATAATTTAATGATATCTGAATGGTAAAACCAGGTCCTAGATATACACTGCTATGAAACTTGTACTTGGAATGCTCGGAAATGCTACATTAAAATTAGCTATCAAAAGAAAAGATAAATAGGTAAAAGGTAGTGAATCTTAGGGTTAGAACTGAGGGAAAGGAGAAAATTGAAGTGAAACTGACATATCATTTAATGCCACCTCTGTATATTTAATACAAATAATTACAAAATTTTATTTATTATTTATTTTTTTAAGATTTATTTTTATTTATTTATGTATCGAGAACTGGCGTGTAGGTCAGACATATTAGGGGGATGAGAGGATTCAGCAAATACAGAGTGGGGAGCTGAATAGGTAGATCTACTGAAATACACTGTTGAGGGGAGCAGCAGGTGAGACAGAAGTCTGCTGTGCCATGTGGGTCAGCTCCCTGGCTGGGGATCAAACTCGTGCTTCAGTGGCTGGCGATGGAGTGAGAGTGCTGAGACTTTAACCCCTGTGCCACCAGGGAGACCCCAATAATTACAAATTTTTAAATGAAAACAAATAAAATTTGCTTTTGTCCAGTCCTTGTAACTTCATGCCTCCCAAGCAGCAAATTGTCACTAATAGATGCTTGGGAATTCCCATCTTTAGTTGTTCTTGTTGCTCGGGGCAAATTGGAGTTGAACCCCAGATTATAAACTGGTCAGTTTATGATGTACAGGTATTCAACCAAATTATGATATGGATCATTAGCCCTCCTTTACTCTGCTGTGGAGATGTTGTCAAAGGAAAATGCATTCAAAATTTTTACATTGCACACTGTGAAATAGGTGAGGTCTATGAGACAACTACTGATTCTGGCAAGTCCTGTTTTAGGGTATATGGACAACTTAGCAATAATGAAGAAAAGACATTTCTTGTTTTTTGTGCCTTAGCATCGTCTGCAAAAAGTACAAATAATAAAACCTGTCTTGTAGGATGCTTTGTGACAAAGCATTTTGAGCTCTTTGGAGAAAAAGTTTACTTGGTGAGGCAGCTTTGTTATTCCTTTTAACATTAATTATAGTCTGAAATATGATTTCAGAATTTCAGGATCCCAGGACCTTTGATTGACCTGGTAGCTGATCTATTCAATGGAATTTAGAAGTTTCTTAGTACTGAACCAAATTTTGCTTTGGCTGAAAGAGGTGAAACATACAATTATGCTCAGTAACATAATAATAAATCTACTGTAACAAACTTCTTTCTCCCACATATCTTTACTGATATTTATCTGAATATTCAACTTATAAAAACTAGAAGAGGTTTCACTAGCACTAGCAACCCTGAGATATGAAGCCATTGTGACTATGATCTTTTATTTTTTCAAATGTGCATGTCTGAAAGGTTTTTTCTTTTCATTTTGAAAAATTTAAAAAGGAGACAAACAGTTAAAAGCTGGGAAGTCCACGTGTGCTGCTTTTTCTACACCTCGAGGACTAGCAAAATCTTTAATATGAGACTTTATTTGTACAAAGCAAAACTTCAAAACCACTCAAAAGCTTTTCTTATTAACTGCTGTCAGTCCTGTGATTTACAGAGGCAATAAAGAACTAGAGGGGGCACATTTATCATGGAGTTCAGCACACCAGGAGCCATTTTCTCCAGCGGTAAAGGCAAGTGATAAAACGAATTCTTTTGTTCTATAACCAAGACACATTCTTGGTTCCCTATTCCCTAAAGTTGGGCGCACCAGGTTTCTCTCGTGGCAACTTGGCACCATCTCATCCACACTTAATGTGAAATTGTTAGCATGAAAACCTTGATGGTATACCTGGAACACCTGGCCAGGAAGGGGGCTATATGTTTACCTTCAACATACAGCGGTCAGCTGCCAACATATTTGTAGTATTAATCCCAGTTTACTTTGAGTAATACTTTGCTTGTGTGCTTGCTTCCTTTCATCTCAAAAGGCAGTAGAAGGGACTTTCAAATAATAATGTGGTTGGCTTTTTGTTTGCCTGCTTAGTAAAGAGCATAAAAATTTGAATTTTGTACAGCAATTTTCTTGTTGTAGCAAAGAGTGCCTCATCTGAATTTTGATGCCAGGGAGTCAAACTAGTTCCTGTGCACATTTTTTTTTTCAGTTGATTTTGTGTTTGATTTTGATTTTGTGTTTTATGTTCTAGATAGGGCAGGTGTGTGTGAGGCTCAGAGACAATTTTAACCTCTCAAAAGCATTGAGTATGCATTGGTTAGTTTTTGAAATGAATTAGTCAGACTTTAAACTAAGCTGGACATAAGAGGCTATAACGTTTTGCTGTTGGGGAGACTTACAAGATGGAGCATTTTTGAATATTCTGTAATTGAGTACATCCATCATCCAGTAGTATTTATTAAGCACCCACCTGTGCATGACAATGTGTTGGGCACAAAGATTACTGGGAAAAAGGTCAATGATTTGGAACCAGAGACAGTGGTTGTGTTTATACTTAAGGGAAATGAACACAAATGTTATATCGTGAATGTTATTCCTAATGGAGCAAACTGTGTCATTAATTTAGTCTCTGAAAAAGACAAGGACACTCAAGTAAAATCTTTTGGTATTTTCCAATTATACAATCATTAACTATGCTCCTCTTGCTGCATTAATGAAAAAGCATATGTTTCAAAGACGGTGGTAAGGCAGAGGATGTGAGAAATCTAGGGGGAAAAATTCAGGTCAGGTACGTTAGTGACTTGTTAGCCATTCTTACAAATTTTTAGCCAGGAAGGAATTTACAATGGCATTATGAGGGAGTTTCATTTACCCATCTGTTCTTTGCAACGTATAATTTAGTGGTTAAAGTTATTCTCTTGCTTCTGTCACTATCAGTTTCTTTTCACAGGATGGGGAAATAGGTCCTTCTGTCAGTAATTTGGCAAAAGTGCTGAAAAGCCCATTATCTCTGTTGGAGAGAAAGCAAACCACCCCTGGTATGTGAGAATAGGTAGGTTTCAGAGAGAGAGAGAGAGAGAGAGAGAGAGAGAGAGAGAGAGAGAAAGAGAGGGAGAGAGAGAGAGAGAGAGAGAGAGAGTCAGAAGAAGCTTCCAGTGAGAGATGGCTTTTTATTTTCTGACCATTGTCTAATTGAATCCTCTAAGTGAATAATGTTAGGAATCGTCCTAACAGTTCCTCAGAGCAAAGTTTCAACCCCCCCTTTGTTTTACTTTTATTTTTAAAAATCTTACTTTGTTGATTTTCCCTTTGCTTACGAAATTAGGTAGTTTTGGAAGTACAGCTTCACACCCTGCTATGTGCCTGTGCTTCATTTGCTCACCAGCAAAGTTCTAGTGCCATCCCGTATCACACAGGCCCCCTCTACCACCTCCCCTCTTTGAAACAATTTGTATAGAAGCCATGGGATGGAGAGGGGAAAGAAGCAATCATTTGGATAAAGAAGACATGTCTTTTATGTACTTCATGTCTTATGCTGCGCACTTGGGAAAGGACTGCATCTGCCCTGAGGATGGTGGGAATGTGAGCACCACATTTCATGGTGTGCTTCTTCAGGATTTTCTTAACCAAAAGGGAGCAGCTGTTGGACAGCAGAGAAAGCGTTGTTACGGACCTAAGCATGTGGAAGCCTGGCATTAGCTTATTTGGATGTCTGGGCACCATTGCAGAAAGACCATCATAATTGTTTGATATGATTTTTAAAGTCCATACTTCACTGTTGGAAGAAAAAACTTTTTACAGAGGCTTACTTTTTTTTATATGGCTTTGAAGGGAATTGCATTTTATTTCTGACACTTATTGTATTGTAAAATCTCTAGTCTCTGATATTTAAAGGTGGAAACTTTTAACTTTCTCTCTTAAAAAAAAAAACAACTCTGGGGACTTTTTGTTACTGTAGCCTCTCAAATAATCCTAAAGCTTTGAAAAATGAAATACTTTATTTTATGAAGCAGTTTTGGGGTCATTTTTTCCCCTAAAATGTATGCTTTTATGTTGGGTAGTTTAAAGACCAGCTGTTAACTGAAACCAACCGTCAACGAAGTTGCATAAAGTCGTGTTTCCTATTAGCTTTGTATCTTTCCTATTAGTCATTTATGAAAGGATACAGGGACATCTAAGAGCATGCCAACCAAAAATTGAAAAAACAGATGTTGCAACCATATTGGCTTGATGGTTTGCTATTTTTTTCCAAGTAAAAAAGGATCTTAGTAATTATTTGTGGATTATGAAATAAGACTGGCGTTGCTAACTTATCAAAAAATTATTTGTAGTAGCTTGCAGTTGAAAATTGATGTTTTACTAGAATTCTGGAAAATTAAAAAAAAAAAAAGAGTTTATGCCTGGGAGCACCGTGAAGGAGGAACTATGACATTTTCAATAGTCGGGCATGTATGAGCCTCTAAAGGTGTGTTTATTATGTTGTCATGGTGAGCAGTGAATTAAAAAAATAACAAGACTGCTCCTTGGGTAGTTGTGACTTATTGGTAGTTATCTTTACAAGAGTTCCATGCTGACTTAAGTAAAGATCTTTGGGGAAAAAAAAAACAAACTTTATTTTTCAAATAAATTCAGCTAAGAGCCTACAGGCTTCCATGACACTGCACGGAGTTATTATTAATGTGCACTGCTGTGAGAGTAATGCTCGCTGCTGTTTAACAATAACCCCGTCCTCTGGAATTTCAGGAAAGTGGTAGGAAAATGAGAGGCAGATTTAAGTGCTGCTGCCGAAGTAAATGTGCTGGTTGATGGGCACAACATTTTTATTGTTACCCATGCAAAGCAGTGCAGAAAGAGACCGTTACTTGGGGTCAGGTCACATGTGGGACTGTTGAATCTGTTTGAAAGACATTTTTGGCAAGCCTGGGTATTGTTCCTGGCCAGGAAAAGTTTGTTTAATCTATTGTCTTTCCTTGGGATAACAAATGTCCATCCTTCTCCTGAAGGTTATCTATGGTATCCCTCAAAGGCAGGGACATTATCTTTCAAGGGTCTTCCTCATCGACTTTAATAGGCTGTTAATATAATCAAATAGTAGCCACATCATTGCTTATGAATGTGTTTTCATCTTGACATTTAGTAGACTTATTTTGAAGTTCGTTGTTATTATTACAGCCTTTTTCATTTGGTATTTTCTTTAAGTCAAGGTATCCCAGCCTACATTTCCTAAATATATATTCCTGTATTCTCAGGAGTATTTCCTCCTCCTCCTCTCTCGGTCCCTCTTTCTCACTCTCATTTTCTAACTACATCAGATTATTTGATAGTCTCCAAATATACCCTCTATCTTGCTCTTGAATACCTGATATCTTGTGTGCTTTTGCTCATTCTGTGTGGAATACCCATGTGCCAGTTCCTATGCACTCTATAAGTTCCAGATCATGTTTCACTCCAGAGAATGGTTTCCAAATTCCTGCATCTACTGCCCTGAAATAAGCTTGACTTCTTCCCCTCCTACCTTACCATTATTCCTATTTGTTACAGTGTATTTTTTATTAAGCTATTTGTGAATGTGCTCCCTTCCTTCCAGGGATATTAGGTCCTGGAGTTAGGGACAACATGGCTCTTATCTTTCTACCCTGCCTGTGGTTAGTTGTAGCATCTAACATGATTGTAAAGAGAGGTAGGAGATGAATCTTCAGCAGTTGGAATTCAGCTGTGGGTGATTACAGATCCCTTGTAATGAGATATTTAGAGTGTCCAGAAACGATTGTTATTTCATTGTAATTCTAGTGGGTGGAGTTTCATTTCATTTCATTAAGAAGGATTCATGGCTATCACGGTAACAAGTGTCATTCAAGGCTGGAGTTTGTGAGGTTCCCTGTGTCCTGCAGTATCTCCCTCTGCCTCTTGTGTCTTGGCTATTGCCTGCTGAGTGCACCTCTGGTGGAGTGGAGAAAGTTCAGCGTCAAACTCAGAGCTGGTATTTGGGAATAGTATTGTATGTGATTCATTTCCCAAGTAATCCTTACTTTTACACAAATTCATAGGGATTAGAGATCACCTCTAACCACCACTTTATCTAGACAGAAATCTCTTCCTGAATCTCCTTCATTGTGTCTGCTTCAATGTGAGTGAGGATCCCTGCTCTGATGGTTAAAGGGAAGCTGGGAAGGTTGAAAAAGTGTCTTTCTATTATGGCTTCTTCATAGTTGAAGTCACGATTCCCTTAAGTCTTCTCTTTTCTAGGCTGTGGATTTCTACTTTACCCCACCATGTGAATCCCATTCCCCATCTTATGCAGCTAATTGAGGGCAATGCCTTATCAAGTCAGCTGTTCTGATGACTGGCCAGTGACTGTTCTGGTTCTTTCTGGAATCTGACTCCCTTAGCTGTAGGAAGCTGAGGTAAAGGGTCCTGCCAGGTAGAGGCCTGTGTCAGCACCACGGCTAGACAAAGATTAAAGTTTAAGTTGTGCTGAAGCAGAACCCAAGAGTAAGCTCCATCTGCGGATGGAGCAGAACCACACAGAGAGAATCAATGACAAGACTTGTGCGGTCCCAGGGAGAAGTGGAGAGGGGGTTGTCAGTCCCCTGGGAACTGGAACTGGGCACCTGCCAGACTGGTGGTAAGCACAGAGGGGATGCTACCTGGTACTCATGAGGCAGTTTAGTCTCTTCCTTGAGACAGCAATGGTCAGATCATGGATACTGGTTTGGGACTGCCAGAGTTTGGGTCCTGTATCTGTCACTTCTGCGTGATTTCTGCTAGTTATTTCCTCTGTCTCAGGGTCTTAGTTTCCGCCTATGTAGAATGGGCACAATACTAACACCTATCTCACAGGGTTGTTGAGACATCAAGTTAATGTGTGTACAACATTTCCCTGGAAATAGTGCCTCCCTCCCCAAAATGCATCCATTTCTAATAGTTATGCTTGTTGTAGTGTCTGGGAAGTTAGTCAGGCCTCCTTATTTCTGAAAATGAAATGTGGGCATTAAGATTCTGGACTCTAGAGTCTGACTGCCTGCCTGGTTTCAGTGACATTCCAGCTATCTACAAGGCAGTAGAAAGCATGGTTTTGGTGTTCAGAAAGAAGCCTAGAATAAGGGTATAGATTTGAGTAGGTATAGCAGAAGCCATAGCAGTGGACAAGACCCTCCTGGGAGAATGCTCAGAATGAAAAGAGAAAAGTCTTAGGGCAGATTCCTGAAAGGGGGCCTGAGGATGGTGGAGACTTTGGAGTGAGGTAGTGGACAGAAGGACATGAGCCAGCAGAAGTTACCCAGTGTAGTTAGACAAGTGAGTCTAATAATGAACATGATTGGAAACATACTATGTAGCATATAGTGTTTCAGGCTCTTCTATTAATTCATTTAACCTCCTCAACAACTATTAGGTAGACAGTGTTAAACTCTCACTTTACAGATGGAAACATTGAGATACAGAAAAATTAAGTAATTTTTCCAAGGCTTTAAAGTAGTAAGTGATAAAAGCCAGAAGAATTTGAACCAGGATAATCTCATTCTAGATCTCACACTCATTATGATTCTACCAATGATCTTGAAGGAAAGTAGGAGAAAAATCAGAGTAAATAAGGACTAAGAAGTTGACTTGTGGGTATTTTGATGGTTGATACTTTCTATTTTATTTTTTATTGTATCAAGCCAATAACAGTTTCCTGGTATCTTCAGAAGCAAAGTAGCTGTAAACTGAGAAATGAAAGTGCACTGGTCAGTTTTTGCTGTAAAATGCTATATAACGAGGAGCCCCAAGATGTCAATGCTTTATAACCATAAACACTTAGTTCTTGCTCATGGATCTGTGGCTTGGCTCTGCTTCAGGTTATACAATGGTTTAGATCTGTTCCACATGTGATTAATTTGATGTGGCTACCATAACAAAATACCACTGAAAAAGGTGGCCTAAATAGCAGAAATTAATTTTTTCATAGTACTGGAGAAAAGAAATCCAAAATTAAGGTGCTAGCAAGTTTGTTTTCTTCTGGGTCTCACTTCTTGGCTTGTACCTTCTCGACCTCCTCAGTCTTCTCACTGTGTCCCCACATGGCTTTCCTTCTATGTGTGAGCATCCCTGGTATCTCTGAGTTTCCAAATCTCCTCCTCCTCTAAGGTCACCAGTCACATTGAATTAGAGCTCACCTTCATGACCTTGTTTTAACCCAATCATCCTGTTTAAAGATCTTGTCTTCAAATAGAGTCACTTTCTGAGGTAATGGGGGTTAGAATCTCCCCAACATAGGAATTTTGTGGAGACACAATTCAGCCCTTATCAGTGGTACCTGTGGCTAAGAGGGGAAAGAAATACAGGACATCCCTTAATGCTTCAGGTTAGAAGGAGCATGCTGTCATTTCTGTCCACAGTCCATTGTTTTAAACACATCACATGACCAAGCCCAAAGTCAAGAGATGGACAGCTGTGCCCCATCCATGTGGGACCCAGGGAATGAATGGGGAGGGAAGGAGACACAAATGTGAGGGTAAAGAACATTGTTCACTTCAGAATGATAGTTAAGTATCTTTCAGAAAGTTTTGTTAGAGGAAGTTGAGAAATATGGTAGCACTTGTTGGAGACAGCAGCCTACAAACATGTAACTGGTGAGTAACTGACAGGGAGTGTCTTAGAACACTCCCTATGAAGTGAAACAGACCAGCAGTAGCCTTCTCCTCCTGCCACCCTCAGCTCTTAAGTGATCCCAGAATGCCCCCTCTTTGCTCACAGTGTCTCTGCTGAATGCCTTTCCCCATCTTCAAAAGTTGCTTCTCCGTGATGCTTATTTCCCTGAGGCAACACACATACTTCCCTTGCTATTCTCTCACAGCACCTATTTTAGCCTTTATTACTTTTTAAATTATAACTCTGTATAACTCAGATAGCAACTTTTCTCCTGTCCTTTGGGCCCAGCATCATGATGATCCATTTATGTGCTGAGCCCACAATGATGTGAGGTTTAGCCTTACTTTGGTTTCACTAACTAAAGTGGCCCTCATCACCACAAAACCTCAAAAGAGGGGCCTCCCTGGTGGCACAACGGGTTAAGCATAGCACTATGAAGCATTGCAGAGCCACTGCAGCACAAGTTTGATCTCCAGTCAGGGAGATTGCCACATGGCGCAGCCTCTCCTGCCTCGCCTGCTGCTTCCCTCAGCAATGTACTTCGGTTGGTCTGCCTATTCTGCTCCCCACTCTGTCTCTGGTGAATCCTCTCACCACCCCACACCTCTGGCCTACACCCCAGCTTGTATGCATAAATAAATAAAACTTTAAAAAAAAACCTCAAAAGATACCACCACCATCACCTATGACATGGAAACAAAACCAAAAGTAAAAATTCCATTTCACTTGTATCAAAATATGAAAAGAAAAGTTGGAGGAGGGAAGGTGGAAGAGGATATACATTATATGTCAAGGCAAATGATTACAGAAATCCCTTCTGGACATTTCTGCTTTCTCCTCAAATTTTGTCTTGGTCATTGGGGATTCTTCCACTGCCCAGTAATGCCCAGTTGCTCTGGCTTTTGCAGAGCTGAGGACTTGTACAGTCTAGGAGGTACCATTCACATATACTCTGAAGTAAGTGGTACTCTCTGGAGTCAGACATCATGGCCCTGCGCCTGTGTGTCTTCTTTGCATGTTTGCACCCTCAGGACCCTTGTTACTGTTCTCTGTTATGAAAAACTGTGTGGTGTGCTCCATTTATCCTTCAACTCCACTTTAAAAGATTTGGTGACCATTTGTGGCTATTTTAGGATGCCTCCTGGTGGACCTGTACTCGTAGAGGGTAATCAAGGCACTTTCCAAACCAAGGTGATTTCCCCTTTGAAGGTATACTCATTGTAGCTCTTAGGATACTGCCATTTTCTCTTTAACATTATACCTGCTCACTTGACTGTTTTCTTGCTGGACTAAGACATTCTTTAAGGCAGGACTTTTGCTCTATTTGTATTCCAACATCCTCGACAGTCCCAGGAACAGAGTAAGGATTTTCAGAATTTTGCCTGAATAAATGAGTACAATTCAGTGTTATTTATTTTAAATGATAATCCAGAAGCCAGTGGAATGTGAACCAGAAACTAGTAAATATGTTTCCACATTCCCAGAGCTGAACTAGAACTGTTATTTTATTGAACCTGAACCTGAACTAAATGAAAACAAAGCTTCTTGAGATTTTCATTGTAAATCAGTTAGAATTGCTTACTGGCTTGAACCAGAGATAAACTACAGCACTGCTGAACTCAAAGTGGAACTAATCTGAAAAATGTACTCGTTTATTCTCTAGTTACTTAGTAAGGTGCTTGGATATTCTATGAATATGAAATTGCTGTTTCGTTGTCGGTGAGTCTAAATATATTAACTCATAGGTGAGATGTTTTCCTGTTTCTTCCAGTGAGGTAACTGGATCTCTTATAAGATCATCTGACCTAAGTGTAATTATTGTAGGACTCACCAAAATATGGTGGATAAGCTTGTCTTATTCATTCATTCATTCATTCATTCATTCATTCATTCATTCATTCATTCATCATTCCTTCTTTGATTCCTTGTTTTATTGCCAAAATCTATTTTAGAATAAAGATAAAAATCAGTAGGGAGGAAATCATAAAATTTCCTCAGAGATTGATTGATTGATTGATTTAGTGGGTGGCACAGCAAAACAAATAAGGGGAAATGAAGCATAAAATGAAGCTAGGAAAGCTCTGTATTAAGATTATATTTTGCTAAGTGACAAACTTTAACAAAGCTAAAGAGACTATTCAAAAGCAGTGGCAATAATACACAGTTGAAACGGATCTGATAGAAGAAAGTTGAATGAGGAAAAAAACTTTGTATTTAAATTTTACCAACTTTGTTTTTCCTTCCTGATTTGTGAAGAGTTTATATTTGGTTTCCCATTCAAAAACACCATTTCTCACTTTTAACTATTTGCTGGCAAGGTGAACTAAATTTCAGTGAGGAGTTTTGAGTTGTGTATTTTGACTTGACTATGTTGATCAGCTTTTAGGAAATATATCTTAAAAGTGTTTTATTTCTGTTAAAAATAGTATGTATAGTTCCAGATAGTCTTACTTTATGGTGAAATGCCATAAAGTATTTCTCATGTGTTCTCACACTGTATCATGTGTTCTTACCATCTGGTCATAGCCTCTAAACATCCATGACTTTATTAGAATTTAGAAAAGTTTAGTTAATCACTGATCTTAGTGGAAGAAGATTAAAAAAATTATAAAACATTTTAGGAGGGTATAAAGGTAACACCACAAGGGAATACTATAATTTGTTCAAATTGGTCCTGGTAAGTTGATTCAGAAGGTGAAATGATTAGAGCCCATAGAGTTAATTTTCCTGTGCTAATATATCACAGCAATTTGGGAGCCTAAATAAAGTGATACATTAATGCACTTTTATGAGCTGTAGATGGACTGTAGATAGCCTTAGTAAAGTCATTTGTGGATTATATTAGAGTACCATTTAGACATACTGAGTTTAAAAAATTAAGCATTCTTAAAGAAAGCAGCAGATGTCTTATGTATGCATTTCAATGACCTTTGAATAAAAAAGTGCATGTTGAATGTGGCTCTTGATCTAGGTTTTTCAAATAAAATAACTCTTTCTCTCCCCTCTCTGTGCAGTGAGGACCAAGCCTTTAGATATTAATTTTCTCAATCTTGCAACACAGAAAATGTTTCAATATGTTACTCAAAGAAGACATATATTTTTTGTGTGTGGTGGGGGTGTGGGAGGGGATGAAGGGATTTTTATTCAGACAAGATTTTAGTTTCTTTATGTCCCTTTGGATGTGATTCTACAATTTTGCTTGGTAATGAATTTGAGCTCCTCTTGGTCCCTTTTGATTGGACAGTTCTTTAATTGGAGATCTTTGAAGGTGCTTATATGACCAAATGATTTTTTTTTAGCATATATGCTAATTTTAGCAGATGATGCTCAGTTGCTGAGCAAGGAGCAGGGTATTTGAAATAAGCTAGTGATTTCTCTATGTGGAAGGACAATTAAATGTTGATAGACTACAAATAGAACTGCAAAGTATTCTATTTTTTGTTATGTATTTACCCAGTGGCAGGATGGATCAATATTTAGTATCAGGCTGGGATTAAATGAGATAATATGTGTGAACTGCCTAGCATAGTAGCTGGAGCAAAGATGAAGCACCCTAGAAGCCTGCATTTTTCTGCCATGAGGATTCTTGATTTCACTGCAGAATATAAGGTTAGAAAACTCCTGTCTCCACCTCTGAAATAATCCCAAATGTTAGAATTTGGTTACTAAAAAGCAGAGCCATTTTTCTTTACATTCTTCTATTCAATAAAGCCAGCAATGTAAGTTTCAAGATTATTTCAAGAAACTTAGATTTCAAGATTTATTCCTCCACAGGACTAAATATAGCTAATTTATTTTGTATTTTTAAAAAGGTAAGCTATAAATCTCTCTGATATCTCAATTATCCTCACCTATAAAAGGTTGCTCATAACTGTCCAAGGACTTAATTCATTAAGGTTCATTTTTCTTTCTTTTTCCAGCTTATTGCCAACAAAGGACCCCTATTTACCTGAAGGCTCTGACTTGCCTCCACCCTTAGAATGATTCTGAACTTGGGCAGTAGCAGCTGTTTTGGAAGGTGTTTTTTTTTGGTATCTCTTCTTGGCTGTTAATCCTCATGATTGCTTCTCAAATCTTTTGCATGAGTTCTGTCTCTTGTAATTCATACTCTCAATTAATTTCTTACTGCTGATATGTGTCATTCTCAGAATTTGAGCTCTACTTATCCATCTTCCTATCTGCCCTGCTGATGCTAGTCATAGTTGGCTCTTAGTTCCCACTGTTACTAAATGTTGAGCCATTGAGATTTAGTCTATTCTTTCTTTTTCAACTGTGATGTGTTAGGCTTAATATAAAAATATCTTTGTGGCTAATAAGAAATA
The DNA here is from genome assembly GCA_004024925.1 of Scalopus aquaticus. NCBI lineage: Eukaryota > Metazoa > Chordata > Mammalia > Eulipotyphla > Talpidae > Scalopus > Scalopus aquaticus. Next base: position 19,165 of record PVIJ01004219.1, on the reverse strand, counting down.
GGTTACAAAACAGTTTATATAGAATTAATCTATCTTTACAGAAATAATAATGCCTATTGCTAACAACTATGTCTTCAAAGGTACTTACAGTAATTCAAGTATTAACGAGTCTGGGGGATCTTGGGCTCACTTGACTTGAGAACTTGTTTGAGGTGGTCAGCACCTAGGATTGAATCTAAGGGTTGTTGTAATCTGAACTATGCCTACTTGTTTAACTTCACCTATTTTAACTCCTTCTGTTATACCCTAGAAACCAGGCATATACCTGGTTAAAATGGAGTATGTCCGTTCTTTTATCCCTGTCCCTTTACCTTTGCAGTGCCCTGAACTTGAAATAGTCTTTCCTCCAATTCTCTGCCTCTATACTGAGTTGTGGTCATGAGATCTTGATAGTGGACCCCATCTTTCCTTGCTGCCTGACTTACTCAGAAGCAGTCTGACTGCTACTCTATGAAATGCCTTCTACTCTATGAATGCCTTCTTTTGTCATTTTCTGGTGTTCATGTTTTCTGCTCTACCTTTAAAAATATGATTTTTTTGCAATTCACGTAAGAACTGATATTTCTAAACCCCACCATAATTTTACTATCAGAAATTTTAACCATTTAGTAAAAATCAAAGAGATGATATCTACCAAGTTAGAGGTGTCCTTTTATGTTCATTGTCAACAGGCGTCCTGTTTTGCTTTAGAGTGTTTCTAAGGGGTGACTTTATAATGTGTGACTTTTAGTTTTTGCTGGAGAAAGTGGAAAGAAGGGAAGATGGATAAAAAGGGAGAGGCAGTTATTTAGAAACACTTACAAAGCAAATATACTCACTGGAAAACTCTTTTTATATTAAAACTTTGACTTGTCTTTCTGGAAGTAGATATACAAATACAATACATATTTTTTAATTTTCATGGCGTCTTCATAAATATCATGGGTTATTCTTGATTATCTGTGGAAAGCTCTAATTATGAGAATATAGTAATGTATTTTTGAAGCAGAAAAGACAGTAATAAAAATATTTCAAATAATTCTCAATTTCTCTTTAGCAAGATCTGATACAAGCAGAAATAATTAGAGTGATAAAGTCTAACTGGTGCTAGTAAATTTGACTAAGAGCCAAGAGTAGCACAGTCAGGACACTTATGTTCATGTTTAAATTACTCAAGTGCTTAATTGTATAATTTCAGTTTCAATTACCAAATGCCCTTACTTTTAAAATTAGTCCTTTGAGTATTAGCTGCATGATATTGTTATTAAAGTTGAAAATCTGCTATTATGGTTTAAAGGATTACTGCAAAGTTGTTGGCATATGTCTTGTTTAATAAATAAGTTTAATTGTGCATGTAATCTGGTAATTTAATAATGATGAATTATATTTTACAGAGATGTAGAATGATTTTTTTGCTTAGGGTAAAACAAAATTACTTTTTAGGATTTATTTTCCAAAGGAAATATTTTATTATAAAAATACCTAAGATGGCACCTGTAAATAGTGAGACTTAATAGATATTTGCATTAAATATTCCCTCTCCCATATAAAAGAGGTTGAGAGTAGGGAAATGAGGTTCATTGAATAAGGAAGCAATATTTATATATTTAATCTATTGTCTGTCTTATTCTTAGAGTATTGAGAGTATAACAGAGTTGCCCATATAGTAAATTAGTACGTAGTTACTCCATGGGGCACATTCCCATTTGGATATGAACTCACAGCTGCTATTGATGTTAATGAGCAACTTAAGTCAACAAAGATCCTTGATCTCACATCCTGAATTACCTGAGGCAAAACCATCTGGCATTATATTGTTCATGCTCTAGTTGTCTCTATTGAATTCTAGGGAGGAAAAAATAAAGTTGTTTTTGACCTCAGAATAAGAAAATTTGGAATTTTAGAGCTCAAATTTTCTTTTCTGAAGGTTATAGGCCTTCCATTTGATTCTTAGATGAATCTTTGTGTCAAGTTTGCTTTTTTGTCTTCATTTGATGGGTGACAAAAAGGAGATTGACTTGTAAAAGATCACATATCTAATAATGGAGAAAGAACTAAAATAGAAATTTTCTGCTTCTATGGCCCCCTACTCTACATGGATAGTAGTGTGACTCTGGGAGGGAACATGTTCATAAACTATGGGACTGCAATATCTTTCCTGATCTTTGGAGCCAGAATGCGTTTTAGAATATTTGGAATTTTAGAACTGTCCCTCTTTAGCTCCATTAAAATGACAATTAAAGAATAAACAAGGACCAAGAGAACATCAGTAAACTGGAGTTGTCATCCTGACTTTGAGGCTAAAAAGCAGATGGAAAGGTGGGTAATTAACTTAGAATAACAGAGCAAGTTGAAATTTAGCCAGTTTTCACCAAGAACCTAGATGAGTCAAACATTTGAGGCAGCAAGGACCTCCAAGTTTGAGTTTGCAAGAAAAAGCACCAGGATTGGTTGGGTGTCTTTAAAAGCAGCTGTAGACACTCATTCCAATCTCCCCCCCCCCCCCAGGTCAATTAGATATCTCCACCTTCTCCATCCTGATAGAAGAGTTGGGGTTTCTCTGGAGAGAATGTATGAGAGAAACTTTGGTCTTTGGGATTCCCGGCATAGCTGATGGTGGGGGTGATGTTTCTAAAGTAAAACTAGAGGTTCAGAGGAAATCTAAATGCTGAATTGATGAAATGTGATTTCCTCTCTCACAGCTTTTAATATGCCTGGGCAGATTTTTTAGTTGGAGAACAGACACTTCTCTGGGAAACTGCCTCCAGAATAGTGACCTATAGGTGATGATATCTTAGGGTCTATCAGTGAAATGGCCAGGATGCCATCCAATCATGTTTAAGGCCAGTAAGCCTGTCTACCCACAGATCTTCCAACTGTTTTTTTATTGTCTCTTAAATATGAACAATTTTGAGATATTTGAGAAATTTCTGCAAAATTAAAAAGAATGAAATTACTGTAAAAAAGTATTTAGTGTATACAGATAAAATATATAGAGAAAGAGAAAAAAAGGAGAAAGAGGAAAACAAAAAAATCAAACAAAACACAAACTTATTAATATGGCTACAGAGAGAAGTTAGCGTATTTGTGAATCTATTAAACATAAAACATTGTGGAGAAACAGAGAACATTCTTGATATTTAAATGTAAGATTGAATAAAAAATAAAAAAGAAATTTAATAGAAGGAATAGAATATAAAAATTGAGGAAATGTCCTGGAAGATAGAACAAAAAGAAAAAGAAAGGTTTTGGAATCCATCTAGGTGATTCAACACCCAGCTAACAGGAGTGCAATATATTAGGCATGAACAGAGAAAAACTATAGGAGAGGAAGTTATTTAAGAAAATGAACAACATCAAAACAGGGAAAGTTATTCTCTAATTACAGAATTCCCGAGGTGCTAGTACTGCTTTAATTTGTTTTATTTTTTTGAATCTTTGTCACATATATATAGAATTTGTGTAAAAATTCATTGTGCTATATACATAGATATGTTACACTTGAATAAAAAGTTACCTTAAAAACAAACAACCCCCCCCCAAACAAACAAAAAAACAAAATAAAACAAAAAAAGAAAACGAACAAGAAAAATCCCCCAAACTGAGGGAAGGACACGTGAATTCAGATTGAAAGAGATAACTGAGTGCCTAACACAATGTGTTAATCAGGGTTCTCCAGAGAAACAGACCCGACAAGTATTTTTTCTTTCTTTTTTTTTTTTTAAAGATTTATTTATTTATGCATACAAGCTGGGGTATAGGCCAGAGGCATGGGGCAGCGAGAGGGTTCACCAGAGACAGAGTGGGCAGCAGAACAGGCAGATCAACGGAAATACACTGCTGAGGGGAGCAGCAGGCAAGGCAGGAGAGGTCTGCTGTGCCATGTGGGAATCTCCCTTGCCCGGTGTCAAACTCCTCGTCACTGCTGCTGACAGCTCCACAGAGCAGCGCTTAACCGCTGTGCCACCAGGGAGGCCCCATGTACTTTTTCTTTATGTATTTAATAATTATAAGGAATTGGCACTCTCAGTTACAGATGTTGACAAGCCCTAAGATCTCCAGGGTGCAGTTGGAAAGCTGGAGACCTAGAAAGAGCTGACATTTCAAGTTGAGTCCAAAGGCAGGAAATAAGCCAATGTCTATCACACAGGAGAAATCCTCTCTCTCATCGTTATCCTATTCAAGCCTTCAACTGATTGGATAAAACCCATCCACATTAGGGAAGGGAAATTGCTTACTCTAAATTCACCTATGTAAATGTTAATCTTATCTATTCTGTATTTCTCATAGAAACACCCACAATAATGTTTGACCAAATATGTGGGCACATTTGGCCCAGGCACAAGGACAAAAAAAGTTAAAAAAAATCCTCACCGAGTACATCATGTAACATTTCAAAATACAAGGGATTCAAAAAAAAATTCTTTAAATCTACAGAAAATAATTACGTAAATAGGGAATAAAAATGACTTTAGGGGGCCTCCCTGGTGGTGGTTAAATCTCAGCGCTATGAAGCTATCCACAGCCACTGCAGCACCAGTCCCATACCTGGCCAGGGAGCTGACCCACATGGTGCAACAGACCTCTCCTGCCTTGCCTGCTGCTCCCCTCAGCAGTGTACTTTAGTAAATCTGTCTGTTCTGCTCCCCACTCTGTCTCTGGTGAATCCTCTCACTGGCCTACACCTCTGTTTGTTCTTGTTTGCATAAATAAATAAATATTAAAAAAAAACAAAAAAACAAAATGACTTTAAACTTTTAAATAGCAGCTAGAAGACAATGGTATAGCATTTCAAAAGCCCTAGAGAAGGCAAACGTTCAATCAATGTGAAGGTAGAAAAAGATTTTTTCACATATAAGGTCTTGTAACATTTGTTTCTCAAGGCATCCCTCTTCTGAAGGAGATACTTGTAGATAAGAATATATGATACCAATACAAGGAGAAAATCCTGAAGGGGAAGATGTGGGCTATAACAAACAGAAAATGTATCACCGGGGATAAGCAAAAGGAATTTCCAGGCTAATGGCAAAGGGATGTTCCAAGACCTAACTCAAGAGGGAGCCGTCAATCTAGATTGGACCAGGAAGTTGAAAGGCTCCAGGAGAAATGTCTGCAATGAACCTATGGGGAACACACAATAACATAAAAGATATGAATAACAGAAGTAAATAAATAAAATATTTATATAAAAAATTCAGTTGATGGATTACTTGATTTGTTTCAAAATACTGAGAGTGTTTTCAGAAAATTTGGGTATAAGTTTTATGATGGGTCTAGAGAATAACAAACAACTAAAAAGTCAAGGTGGCTATTACCTCTAGGCAAAATAATAAGTTGTATTAGGAAAAAAAAGAAATAACTTATGCCATGAAGCTCCATTGTAAGTAATATTTACACAATTATGTTAATTTAAGCACTGATTATTGATTTAACAAAAAGTTATGATATAACTAAATTGGGAAGATAAGAGGAAGGGTATGTTTGTGTGTGTGAGTGTGTTTGTGTGTGTGTATATGTGTGTCAGTGAAAGTAGGTTAAATGGAAAGTGATATAAAGGGGATAAATTCTCATTTTCTATAATAGAAAGTTAATAGATAACTATATTAGTTAAAAATATAGATGTAGATATTAGAGATAAATAGTAAAAGTATTCAAAGTGTTGGTTTCTGCACAACAGGAGTTTGGAGTGGGTGGGTGTTCCAAATTATGCCCAAAGATTCTTTAATATGCTTATTTTCAAGAGCATACTATAGCATCCCCTTTCCTTGAGTGTGGGCTGCTCTTAGGGACTGACATCTATTGTAGAGTAAAGCAGGAAGTGATAATAGGTGACTTCTCAGACAGTCATAACAGTTATTGGTGCTCTCATATCACTTGCTTTGGTTAAAACCACCTACCATGTTGTGAGGACACTCAAGCTTTTCTGTGGAGAGGTCTACATAGTGAGAGCCATGTAGCTCCGAGAGCTGGGAACTCAAGATCAAAGTCTGGGATAGGAGCTAAGAGTGGGTCTCTGTCATTTAGTGGTTGGAGAGTGGAGACTTTTATATCCTGAAAGCAAACATTCTGAAAATTGCCATCTAAAAATGTTTTTAGCTTCTTGGTGGTCCCCATAAATCTTGTGTGGGAACCACTCTAAATGGACCTAAGATTTCTAACAGATTATTCAGATTATTCAAATATTTGCCACAAAGATTAAGTGGTCTCCTAGAATTTAATTAATTCATTAACTAGCTAAGTAGTTGTTTCTGTTTACTTAAAATATTGAAGAGATACTCCCAGTATCAAGATCAAGACAGTTCATATTTCTTCTATATGGTGAATTGATTTCTAGGCATCCTTTCTTGGAGTGACTCTGAGATGTTCTAATTTTTTTTTCTGTTATAAATAGGGCTTTGATGGAAATCTTCATTCATAGATCTTTCTGTACTGCTTTATTTCCTTCAATTAAAAAAATTAAAGTAATCTAAGTTCTCTCCACATGGTCATTTATAAAATGAAATTCCACAATCATCCAGACATTGTTCAAACCATTTTCAAATGATTTGTCTCTGAAATTAATACTGGCAATTTCCCTTCCCAATGAATCCTCTGTATTTTGGCCATATATATCAATAGCCTTAAAAAAGTCCTCAGTCTAGATGCTCTAATTTCATGGGATGAAGGTGGGAGTCATCTGTTAGGCTCCTCCTCCTGGGTAGGCCCCAGACCTGTTCTCTCATCCCTGATACCTTCCACTGCATTGACGCCTAAGCAGATGGTCAACATTGCTAGGGTTAGGCAGTACAAAAGCTGACTTTGGTGCTTGGTTACATTTCTGGATTCCAGTGTTCACTTTTCTTTTGGCCTATAGGGTGTCCTTATTTTCTTACCAGCTCAGTTATACATTTGAGTTTTGTTTGAAATTATTATACCCAGCACTTCAATTCATTTACAGTAGGAGAGTCACTCAGGGTCTTTAGTCTGTTCTGTCTGCCAAGAGTCTGATTTAGGCACACCGTGTCTGTGAAACGGTTGCATCTGTGGTGAACAGTGTAAAAACAGATGCCATACTTGAGATGAGGAAGCACATGGGAAACCTACTCATAACCAGCTGTGTCAGGTTGTATTGATGTCTCCTCCAATATTCTGCCTGAGGTTGAAATCAGTCCTGGGTGTGCTGACTTTTTTACCTTAACATCTCCCTGCACTGACGTCTCTGCTGTTTTCTTTAGAAAGAAAGGACTTTCTTTAGCTCCATAGGAGTTGGCCTGGGTACGGGTTTTTGTGCAGCCTTCAGCCATTGGGAAGTGGGTGGGATTTGGTAGATGAATGCCCTACTTTCAAGCCTTTGACTGTGTAGCTTTTGAGATGTTCCATGGAGAATCTCAGAGGGTCCTTGCAGGACTGTTCTCCTGGTGTCTGAGAGGTAAGGTGCTCATTGATGCACGCTATCTGCTTTTTTCCTTTCCCCATTTCCCTATTGGTGCCTCTGGGACCATTTTCAAAGCAGTTACCTGCAATACCATCTTTGGGGGAACTCCAAAACACTATCCCATTGACATAACCTTTTTTAACCCCATAAGTAATGGAATCAGCCTCCATGAACTTTCATGTGTAAGAATCCTTCATGTGAGTTTTCTTTGCTAAACTACAGAAATTGCTTCTCTTTGAATTTAAATTTTAAGAAAAAGAAGATTGACTTCCTAACAACAATTTTGGGTTGATTTGTGAAGTATGGTGTGCTTATGGCTTATTCTTATTTTAAAAAAAAATGCAAGAGCAAAAGTGCTGGGATAACTACTCTCTTCCTTTGTCAGTTTTTGTGGTCATTTTAATTCCATTTTTATCTTTAAAATGTTTCAGAAGCCTTCTAACAATTTTCCAGAAAGTAAAATGATACATCTTTCTAGAAATTTCCATAGATGCAGAAGTGGTAGCATAAGGTGATAACATAGTGGTTACTACTGCTTAAAAAAGGTGAGAAAATGAGTAAGAATAAGTTTTAATTCAAATCTCTGTAAAATAGGAAAAGAGATTACATTAATGTCGGTAAGGACTGCACCTGTTATATATGGTTCCTTTTCCTTTAATTTCTTATACTTTGGAACTCAGAAATGTTTTCATTTGCATGTTAGCATTGTTGTCTTTGTGTCCGTGACCTCAAACCCAAAGTTACCTTCACTGAATGTTTTTCATAAATTTCTAAAGTTGAGAATAGTTGTAACAACGTGTGCAAAAAGCTTTGATTCTGTTAGGTGATCAATGGTGATCTGATGGAAGGAAGTTTTTAGTGGGTTGGAGTGTTGTGGAGGGTCAGGGTAGCTGAGTAGAAGGTCATGATTTTAGAGTTCAAGTCCCCACTCCAGCCTGTTATTAACTGTATACACCTTGACAAATACTATTTTCTTTTCTGAAAACCCACTTTGTAAGGTAGTTATGAGGATTAAATGAGATAATCCTCATGAAGTACTAAATAAAGTGTGTGGCATATAACAGAGCTCTGTAAATCCTAACTTACTGTAAGGCAGAAACCTTGAAATAATGTGAGCAGGATGTATGTTCCCCATTTCTATTCATGCATGAGTGACTCTAATTTCTGAAGAAATGTGGTCTTGAGTCTATAACTTGGCTTGGGAAATTTTTGAATTTCTTCAATGTAGGACACTTACATAGTTTATTTTTCCTCTTGAAATATCTAGTCGTAAGCATGGATTCTCCCTCTAATTGTAATTTCAACTCCAGCATCATTTTCAAAATTGCTTTGGCTGTGGGGTTGTATTTGAGTACCGTGACAACACATATTTGATCTACTTCATTCCTTTTGAAAACTGGCTCTTGGCCCAGCTCCAGAATAAGTATTTTATTTCAGGATATTCTCTTGGATATTGTATTGCAAGCTTCAAATTCTGGAGAGTGACTTCCAAATCATAACTTAGATCCCAGAATGTCATTTGGGGGTGCCATTGGCTGTATTTCAGGGTAATGTCACATTTGTGGCAACACAGCTTAGTTACTAAAAGTAATTAATGTGTTAAAAATTGGTCACAATGCAATAATTCCCTTCATAAAGCTTGTTGATTAATGCTGCCACGTGGTGTTTGCAGTCAGTAAGTTTCATTCTTAAGCCCTTCGTTGGAGTTAATTCACTTATGACTGATCAAGTCTTTTCTCAAGTCTGCTCATACCTGTTTTGCTTAATTTAAAATGATGCAGTATAGCCAATATGATGTAAACTGATCAACTGAGTATATGAAAGTTATTTCTATGAAAACTATATTGAATACTGGGGCCTCCCTGGTGGCGCAGCGGTTGAGCACTGCTCTGTGGAGCTGTTGGCAGCGAGCGATGCGAGTTCAACGCCCAGCCGGGGAGAATCCCACATGGTGCGGCAGACCTCTTCTGCCTCGCCTGCTGCTCCCCTCAGCAGTGTACTTCTGATTGCCTGTTCTGCTCCCCACTCTGTCTCTGGTGAACCTCTCGCCGCCCCACGCCTCTGGCCTGTACCCCAGCTTGTATGTATAAATAAATAAATCTTAAAAAAAAAAGAAAACTATATTGAATACTTTTGAGAAACTCAGTAAAGCCCCACCAAAAATGCTATCAAATGAGATGTTTAACATTGAAAATACCATAGTCTTGGAGTGTTCTGAGATTTCTGGGCAAATGTCTTTATATTTATATTTACTATACTTTAGATGAACAAACTGAAAGTCATAGATAGTGTGTATTAGGCGTAGCTCATGTGAGAAAAATAGTGTGATTTCATGGAAAGTCTTGGTTTTGTATTAAAAGTTTGGTGGTAACAAATATTTTATAGTTAATGATAGATGGCTTGGATGGTAGAAAAACATTAAGATTTTCACATTCTGATCAGTAAAAGGAAGAAATTGTTCAGTGACTACTCTATTGTTCGGTAATCTATAGGTGAATGAATCTATCAAAATATTTTGTTGAATATTTTTACAATATTTACCATCATGCCTGAAGTGTAAGATGTTATTTATAAAAACAATGACACAAAAACCAGGACATCCATCACCAAGATCCAAAGTGATATCACAGCAGTGGTCTGCAGCTTTCCATCTGAAACTTAAAAATTGCCACTTCAGGTTATTGAGCAACAAACAAATCCTAGAGTGTTCAAAAGTATGAAGTGTTTGTCTACCAGTTTACTACAGCTCACAAAATATGACACTGCTGAATTCTGAACAAAGAACATTTTTTTTGAAGTTGTATATTTTCTAGAGAAAACTGTACCTGAAAAAAAATACGAAGAAAAAATTATGTTTTTTTAGCGAATCACTTCTTTACATCCTATTTTTAAGAGCCGTATAGGGCCTATGAATATGCTTTCCCCAGCAAATGTTATATTCTTGATCTAGTCTATGGGCTAAGGAATACTGAAATATTCATAGAATAATACAAGTGAAAGGTTTTTTTTACTTTATTTTTGGAAACAATTGAAGATAAAAATATAGATAGCATATGATGATTAAGTCACTATCAGTTATTATGTATAACAGATATTATTTACAATAATGTATTGGAGTATGATTGTTTCCTCTTCAGCTTGTACTGCTTGTTGGCAAAGACTGGTCTGAACTTAACAACTAATGCAGAAAATCCAAATGCTCAAGATGAAAATAAAGGACACCATTTATTAGTTAGCTGATCTCAAACAAGTCAAGACTTCCTGAGGCTTTAGGAAGATGGTGTACAACTAAGGATTGAGGGTGACTGTGTGTTGGAAAGTGAAATTGCGAATTGTTATACATGTTACGCATGTCATAACAAGAAAATATGGAGTTGAATATGAAGAAAAAGATAAGAACAAATCCAGAGACAAAAGTTAGCTCATCTTATGGCCAGAAAATACAGAATACTGTACCACAGCCTGAATTAATAGTCAGCAATATGGTAATTAAACATGGAAGACTACTTGTGAAGAATGGCATCCCATTTTCTAATAAATTTATGTTAGATTTTATTAAATGAATGTGTTAAGTTAAATTTATTTTAAGGTAAAATAAAATGGTTAAGATAGAATTTACTTAAAAATTATTTTTATTCCTTAACCATTAAAAAAATTATAAGTTAACCTGTCAACCTCCAGCTCTGAATAAGATAATGGGTTTTCTATTACCATTCTTAGCTTGATTCTTCTCAAATTGGATTCAATAATGTGAATTGCAGCTAGAGTATGTATAAAAAAGTGTTATTTAGTCAGTGTTTAGGGAGATTTCAGAGGCACCCAGAGTTAGGAAACTCAGCCTTACTGTCAGGCCAAGAGCAAGGTTATCATGTATATGTGCTTGTAGCTGTAGGTGACTTGTAGCTGTGATTGTGGCCCATATCTCTTAGACTGTAGGTCCATTTCCTATAACAGTCGGTCAAGTAAGTGCATACCCAAAAACTTGGTTTTGAACATTTTACAGAAAGCCCCCAGGTTAGCCACATTTGACTATGTGTCAGATGTCAGAAAAACGTGTGTCTCATAGTACAGTTGCACTTTCTTCAGCCACAGCTTTGCTCAGATGCCAACAGGTAAGAATACAGATGGTGGGCAATTTTGTGGGCCAATAAAAATTATTATGAGCCTATAAAACTCTTAATCTATAGGCAAGGTTTTTATGTGCTTCTATTTTAGTTACGTTTTGTCTTTTTTTCTCCCCCCCCCCCCATGTTCTTCCATCCCCCTTTGGCTATTATGCAGTTGAGCGGTGGGGGACCTCCCTTGTGGATTGTGGGAGTTTCAGAGAAATAAAGCAAACAGAAAGACAAAAAGGATTTGGTTCTTACTGTCTATATGAACACCCACCCACTGTTTTCCTTTTCACAGTGAACAGGGTCTAATATGCATCACATTACAAACTACAGAGCTTCAATTAAGTGATTCACTCACTCTGTTTTGGTCATTATGCAGAATTGACAGAAAGTTTTCCTCTCGCTCCCAGAAATTGCTGATATTCCTTTGGGAGAACTAAATAAAGACACTGCATTAAGAGGAACGTTTAGAAATCTGACAAATGAGAACAACAGATAGCAGAAGTCAGCACATGTTCAAAAGGAAGTGACTACAACCTCTGTCACTGCATTTTCAAAAAATCCCCTTTTCAGATGATTAATAAAATGCTCACGTACTTCTAATGTGTTTTTCTCATGACATGATGTATTTCAGTAGGCACATTTGTGGATATAGTGGGCTTTCTTTTACAAAAGATCTGAATCATAAGATGGAGTATCTAAGTGTTTTATTTGGTTGTTTTAAAAGGCAATATTGAAATATAACAGTAGTAAAACTATACGCTAATAGCTAACTCTCTACCTTCCTAAATTTGGATCAGAATAGCAAGCTACTGCTACTGTGTCATCAGTAATACAGATATGAAATGAATGCAGTTGTATCTCTGAGTTTCAGGAAATGAAGAATATGAAAAAAATCTAACCAAGATCTGTCGTTTTTTTTCTCTTTCTTTGTGTGTCCCTTTAATATCAAAATCCCTTGTTAATGTTCTGCCACCCTTCCTATTTCTAGTTTCCTTAGAGGTTTTATCAGGAATGGAGGTTGAATTTTGTCAAATCCTTTTTCTCCATATGTTGAGATGATTATACTTTTTTTTATTAGTTTGTTAAACATGATGAATTACATTGATAATTAAATATTAACCCAACCTTGCGTTCCTCGGGTAGTCTACTTCGTCATGCTAAATTGCCCATTTTATGTATTGTGTTATATGTTTATGTATATGTTATATGTAATGTCTTTATCTAGTTTCAGTATCAGACTAATGCTGATTCATAAAATTGTTGTGAAGAGTTATCTTCAGTTTTTCTGGAAGATTTTATGTAGTACTTCTTTCTTAAGTATTTTTATTTATTATTACTATTATTTATATCTTTTACATTGTTGTCTATTTCCCGTAGGTTACCCACCACCAATTCACCCATGAACTCTCACCATAGTCCCTTGTGGTCTTTTTTCCCCCATTTTGAGCCCTTACCCTCCCCCTCCCTCTCTCTCATTTGGTTCCCCTGTATTCCTGCTACAAGTGAAACCATTTCATATTTTTTTCTGGCTGGCTTATTTCGCTTAGCATGATCCCTTCTGGCTCCATCCATGTTGCTGTGAATGGCATGTGTTTATCTTTTTTGATTGCTGTATAGTATTCCATTGTGTATATGTACGGCATCTTCTTGATCCAGTCATCTATTTTTGGGCATCTGGTTGTTTCCGTATCTTATTAGCTATTGTAAATAGTGCTGCAATAAACATAGGGGTGGATGTATCCTTTTAGATTAATATTTTTGTGTTCTTTGGGTCTTTCTTAAGTACTGGTAGAATTCACCAAACTATCTGGGCCTGGAGTCTTCTTTGTGGAATATTTAACCACATATTCAATTCCTTTAGTCGATAGCATTATGAAGTTAGTCCTTTTATTCCTAGGGGTATTTGGTAGCTTGTGTCTTTCAAGAAACTGTCCATTTATCTAGATGGTTGAATTGTTGGCATAAAGTTGTTTATATTTCTTTATTATCCTTTTCATATTTCTAGGATCTGTAATGATGTCACCACTCATTCCTGATATTGATAATTTATGCCTTCTTACTTTCTCTCTTGATCACTATGATCAATAGATTTCTGAGAAAAGATTAGCAGGAAAAAAGAGAACTAGTCAAGATGATCTAACTATTCTAAATGTTTATGTACTTAATAATAGATCATCAAGAAATGTTAAACAAAATTTGATAGAACTTGAGAAGAAACAGATAAATCAGTAATCACAGATATTTAATCCCTTATCAACCATTGATAGAATGAGACAAAAAATATCAGAAATAGTATAGAAGACATGAGGAACATTATCAACCAATTTTACCTAATTGCTATTTGTAGAGCATTCTAGCCAACAATTGTTATATATTTTAAAATCAGTGATTATTATTTTTTCTTTGTTTTATTTTATTTTACATATATTCTACATCATTTTTCCTTTTTGTACAATGCATGCTTTCTCTTTTCAGGTGTAGACCCCATAAAATTCCCATCACCAATTCACCGGTGCACCGTCATCACAGTCCCTTGTGCTCTTCCCTCCCCTCTTTTGATCTCTCTCCCCCCAATTCCCCTGAAGAGTGTCTCTGGTTAATAGTTGCCTGTTAATTTTGTTTTTAAATTTATTGTAAAATAAATTTATTGTAAAGTAAATTTAAATTTATTATTTTTTTTTTCCTGATTCCTTATTTTGTTCCTCTACATTCTTTCTATATGTGAAACTATTTCAGGTATTTTTATTTTTCTTTCTGGCTTATTTCATTGAACATAAACCCTTCTACCTCCAATCATGTTGCTGCAAATGGCATGAGCTTATCTTTTTTGACTGCTGAATATTATTCCATTGGGTATATATATCACATCTTCTAAAATCAGTGATTATTTAAACTGAACTAATTTATTAGGAACTAATAAAACCTTTATTAGTTTCTTAGCACATTTTGTTTTCCATAACTTCCTCTTAGTCCTTTGTGATCTTTAATCACACTATTTGATAATTGGGTGTTCATTTGCTCTCTTGCTGGATAATGGGTGAAGATTCACTCTTGCGTCTTTGGAGCTTGGCCTGTAGTAGATAATAAAACATTGTAAATGTTGGTTGAATGAACAGTAATCCTGTCTGTGCCATCTCAGCCTTGTGCCTGGACCTGCTTCCCTGTGTTTCTAGGTCATCTCATTCTTACTGGTTTAGAATCTTGCATGGTGCCAGAACCACAAAGCTATTTCCTCCCTGTGGGGTGCATCGCAAGGACATCAGAATTGGCAAGAAAAAAAACTTAGGGTTCAAGGAGATCTCTTGAGGAGAGGCAAGACTGCTTGACCATTTGACCCTCCCTCAGTTGTTGCATTTGCCTTCATGAGCTATTTTTACGTGTGGTGAGATGGAGCACTTTTTGAGATTGTGGTGGCAGAGGGGCAGGACCACTAACAGAGGAGCCATTGTGCACTGAGTATTTACTTGTCATATGTGAGGATGGAGAAAATGTACAGCTCATGTGGTACATGTGAAAGGAATCTTCAGATGGCCTATCTCTCTCTGGTCATAAAGTCTAAATGAGACTCAAGTCAGGATCATTCCATAAGTGGTATTACCTCCTGGTATGTTCCAAAATGTTTTAGTTGTCATTCAGAGAGAAAAGCATTACTGCATGGGGAGAACATTCTACAAAATTCTAGATGTGTTGGGAAGTTTACTCTAGGCCTACATTTTAGTTGATTAAATTTCATTTTATTATTCCATCACTTGGGATAGCACTCTAAATTTTCCCCCTCTTTGTTTATACCTTTAAGGCATTTATTAGCCATGGTCATGGGTCCCTGGTTAGTTTGGTTGTTGTTTGGCCAGGAAGTTCTTTATTAATTTTTATTTTTATACTCCATCTCTTCTGCCCTTATTATTTCTACCTCTTATCACCCCCTCTCTAACTTCAGGCTTTGTTCAGTAAGGCCTAAGAGAGTTCTCTGAGCAACCTCTTAAATTTCTTTTTCCTTAAGGTGGGAAATACTACCAGGGACCAAGAGTAATGTTGTCACAGGAGAGGGTAAATTAGGGCACTCACCTGCAGCCCTACACCATAGGGAGATCTTATAGTCATGGGAGAGGGGAGCTTCAGTGAGGTGAATGCACTGATGCGAAGGTAGTGCCCACCTTTATTTCCACCTTACTGCTCCTCCCAACTTTCCTTACTCTCCTGTCTCCCAGCCTCTTTGGAACTGAGGAGAGGACACAGGCATAGTCAGGCATCTGTAGCCTCAGGGGTTCACTCTGATTTTCCTTACCTAGTGATCATCATCACTTACTTTCATCACCAATAATAAGAAGAGGCTAAAAAGAAAAGAAAAAAGAAAAAAGAGGCCAAGGAAAAAGTTAGGGCTTTTGGAAGGAGGCTATTGGAATATGGTGTCTATGTGTGTCAGAAATGGATTTTGCTATAATCGCATATTCAGTCTGGCTATTAATGGCAATAGTTGATCAAATTCTTGCTTTTCTCTATGGAATGCCCAGTCTCTGAACTGAATATGTAAAATATTCAAGCATTTAAAATCTACACCCACACGAGATTTCACTCAGAATAGTCCTTTATGAATATTCATGTTGAAGTATTTAGCCTCAGGGTGTGAAATATTAATCTCTTACCTGAGTTTTACATCTAATTCTTTTTCAATGACACTGAGAAAAATTAAATGTTACCTGCCACCAGGGGCATCATTAGGATGAGCTCTTTAGGTTAAAGCTCTAAAAGAAGAATGAATAGTCTCAAATAATTTTTTGCTGTTTCCCATCATGGGGCGACAAAATTTATGAAAGTATTATCATTGTTTCTGTTCAACAGTGACCTCCTATCTATACAGATTTGACAAGCAAAGAATATTAAAGGTCAATTTCTATTGATAGGAGCAATTCAGGTTTTTAGACTAGGAATTGTTATGAAGAGTGCATATTTAGAGATTATAATGCTTTTTAGTAGAAACTATAAAGACATACTACCTGTGATGAATAAGCTATAAAATGGTACTCTAAACTGAGCAGGTGAAATTTAGAAAAGGTACCAGATTGCATTTCTGTTGTGGCTCATGTTTGTATGTATTTTTTGTATTTTTATAGTTGTAAGTTCAAGTTTTTTGTCTTTAGAGATGGTAAGTATGAGGAGCACAGAGAAAAATAAGCTAAAGTTTAGATTTGTGTTTGTTTTCCTTTTTAAAAATAAAAATAATATGTATTTGTGGAAGAAAATTTGAGATAACGGATAAAAAAACTACTTCTTGGAAAACCCAACATTATAATTTTAGTTTCTTTTATTAAATCTTCTGTTTTGTATTAAGAATTCAAATGTGTATATTTTACAAAAGCACAATTACATAGCTGTGTTATAATCTGCTATATTTTAGTAATTGTGATAACTTTGTTGGCATCATTTGAAATATCTGCTTAATAGTCTATTAAATGCATATATTAAAATTCACTTAAATAATTTGATATTTTTGATCTATAGATAGGTTTTAATTTTTTTATCATAAATGATATTTTTAATGAACACCATAATTGCTAAATTTTTGCACATACTGCTCTTAGGGTAAATTTCCAGAAATTGAATAACTTAATCAGATAGTGTGAATATTTTCATGATTTAGCTATATATTATCAAATTGTCTTTCAGAAAAGTATGTAACAGTTCATGCTTTCACCTTCCCTAAAGGTGGCATTATCACTAAAATATGTATTTTATATATGTATATATTTGATATATCATTTTGATGACATGTACATTTATATGATATGTATATTGGATGTATATTTACTAAATTATTTTTAAATATTTATTTATTTATGTATACAAGAACTGGGATGTATGCCAGAGATGTGGGGTGATGAGAGGGTTCACCAGAGACAGAGTGGGGAGCAGAACAGGCAGATCTACTGAAGTACACTGCTGAGGGGAGCGGTGGGTGAGGTGGGAGAGGTCTGCTGTGCCATGTGGGAAACTCCGTAGGCCAGGATTGAATTCGTGCTGCAGTGGCTCTGGATAGCTTTGTAGTGCTGAGACTTAACCTGTTGAGCCACAAGGGAGGCCCCTATATTTACTAATTTTATAGAGAAACATCAGTAACTGTTTTTATTTTCATTCTCTTTTTAAATTGTTATTAAGGTAACTTTGGTTTATAGCTCTGTGAATGACGTAAGGGTCATAGAGTCACAAATCTTCAGATGTATGTTTTATCATGCCACAGTGTTTTAGTGACTTTAAAATTTGACCGCTATCTCATGTAAAATTTATACACACAACACACACTTTTTTTTTTGAAAAAATATTTATTTATTTATGCATACAAGAGCTGGGGTGTAGGCCAGAAGTGCAGGGGGTGAGAGGATTCATCAGATACAGAGCGGGGAGCAGAACAGGCCTATGTGCTGAAATACACTTCTGAGGGGAGCAGCCAGTGAGACAGGAGAGGTCTCCTGTGCCATGTGGGTCAGCTCCCTGAGTGGGGGGGGATCATACTACATGTGCTGCAGTGGCTGCCGATAGCTTCATAGTGCTGAGGCTTAATCCCTTGCACCACTAGAGAGGCCCCACATACACATTTTAAGAGTGATTTCTTGATGAAGAATAAAGAAACAAAAATTTCCTCTCCTTTTGACTGAAAGGAGATGGAATTCCTTCACAAGAAATGAAAATTTCACATCAAAGATTAGTAATAATTCTATAGCTGTGGAAATAAATTTTTGGTTGTGCCTCTCTCTTGAGACAAGGATCTTTCCCTGCAACTTCTATTATATTTAAATTTGTTGTGATGAGATTTTTTTACCTGTCTATAACTCAGTAAATTTCCATTTAAAAAGCTAACTGTGGGTTTGTAGATTGATACTATCCCAAGGGTCTAATAGTGAATGCTATAGTTTTATGTGAGGTTAAAGTAAGGCTCAAATGGGTGGCCTTTGGTACCGGGAGTAAATAGTAGTTTTCATCTTTTGGGTTTAATCCTAGGTGTAGAGAACGACAACAACCAATAGCACTGGTCAACACTGAGATTGCTACTGATTTTAAAAAGGCCCTAGTCTGTAGTATCTTGATGTGCTGAACATGACTATAACCCTGAAAATTTTTTATTAGCTCTTGTTTTGAAGATATTTCATATAATTCATTTTATATGTTTCACCATGTAAATTTATCCAGCAGGACTGCAACAACATCCTAAATCAGCCTAGAGTGATGTAATATTGCATAATACCATCATGCACACATCATCCAGAGTTGATTGCATCATTTTCTGTGCAATGCAATACTACTGCCAGGCGGCTGCTGAAGTAAGCTGGTGTCAGCAGTGCACTATAGAAAGCCCTGTTGGAAAGGTTGAGCATTGAAAATATTTCAGACTTTGTGTGAGACAGTTTAAGCTACTGTTCCATAGAACTGTTATTATTTTATCCATTTAGGCATAATACAGAACAGGAATGCCTCGAAAGTGCGTTAATAGCACGGACAACTTCTGCTCTATTTGTGGGGAAGTGACATTTGCCAACCAGAAGAAAAGTATCACTTCTCAAGTGAAAAAGGCTTATCATCTTTACTTGGGATGCAAGGTTGGTGACCAAGACAAGCCTTGGGCCCGCATATATGCTGTGCTGCATGTACAATGCAGCTTTCACAG
>PVIJ01004218.1:0-121103 GCA_004024925.1 Scalopus aquaticus | reverse complement strand
TTTTTTTAAAGATTTATTTTTTATTTATACATACAAGCTGGGGTACAGGCCAGAGGCGTGGGGCGGCGAGAGGGTTCACCAGAGACAGAGCGGGGAGCAGAACAGGCAGATCAGAAATACACTGCTGAGGGGAGCAGCGGGCGAGGCAGGAGAGGTCTGCCGCACCATGTGGGATTCTCCCTGGCCGGGCGTCGAACTCACATCGCCGCTGCCGACAGCTCCACAGCGCAGCGCTTAACCGCTGCGCCACCGGGGAGGCCCCCAAAAATGCCTTGTCTTATATGGACCATTTCTAAGATATATTTTTAAATGACTATGACATCACCATTTTTTTTTCTTTTTCTCTTTGGACATCAATCACTTTGGCTTCAATTTACTTTAAGGTCTCCCACTTTTCTGCTAGATAGGCAGAACTTTTCCCATATGATGTGTCTTATGAATTATTATAGCTAATAGTTGTGGATGCATTGTCTCCTGTGGCTCAGCTTTCTTCCTGTTACAGCTGTGCAACATGGTCAGAAATATTACAGAGTAACTGGATTCTCCTGGTGGGAGCTTTCCAAGTGGAAGGAGTGAAAGCTGTCCATCTCTTAAAGTCTGGGCCCAGAAATTGGTACTGGCTCATTCCCTTATATTCTATTTGTAAAAGCAGTCACGAAACTTACCCACATGCAAGGAGAGAGGTGATAGAATGAACTTCTCAAGGACAGAAGTGTCAAAGAATTTATGGCCACGTTGGGACCCAAATTTTTGAACTCCAGGTAACTAAGTAGGTGCTCATGAGTAATTCTGGTCATGAGCTATGGGAAGAATGGCCTGCCTTACCTTCAGACTAGGGCACTTATCTCCAATTCAAAAACCCTACAAAAGTCTCTTTCCCTTAAGCACAGAGCCTGATCATACTTGAACTAGTAAATGAGTCTAAAATGAAGAGACATGGAACAGAGGACTCAGTCAACCTACAATTAATATGTGCTGTAAGTGAAATACCCCTTATTAATACACTTTATCAATTTAAGGTAATGAGATTTGGAAGTCATTTGTGTATGTACAATAACTTAGTCCATCCTGGCTGATACAGAGATTGTGTATCTGCTTTTCTTATGATTCTCCGTAACTACTGAGAATGCTGGTATTTTTTTTTTTTAATGAAGGAGAAGTTTTAATAATTTTTAAACATGAGAACAGATTTATTCAAAGAAAATTATCACTGTTTCCTAGACAAAGCACATATGGCAAAACAACCACAGAATAACTCAGTACTTATTCCACCTTCTTTTTCTTGAAGCTATGCAGAGAAAAATTGTTTTGGGCAGTATTTATTTTTCCCTGAACAGACAAAGCATCTCAAGCAGAACTTATCTTTATTAAATTTTACTTGTTCTCTTGGCAATGTCATATTCCGGCCAATGTCTGATAATTAATGTTTTCTTCTTGTGTTTTCCATTTATTTTACCTACTTAAATTTGCTTAGTGTAGGAATCAATTTCTAATGTTTTGTATTTCAGGATAGCTTCATGTACTTTTAGGAACTATAAATGACAAGGGAGTTATTTCAATTTCACATTTTAGAGTCATCTGGTCGAATAAAAAGAAATGGCAAGTTCTTAAAAGATACTTTTTTCATGAATTAAGGATCTAATTTCAGAGAGAATGTATAAACATCTTCATTCCCATATGTTTGCAACTGATCTTAAACAGAATTGATTTAAATTTATGTTCTGATCTTTAGGTTGAAAGGGCATCCACTAGATGGCAGCATGCATCGTACAGAGCTAAGAAACTAACAACTGAATTGGGAACAAGGTAGGACAAGTCCAGAGCCTATGCCCAATATTCAAACAG
The DNA here is from genome assembly GCA_004024925.1 of Scalopus aquaticus. NCBI lineage: Eukaryota > Metazoa > Chordata > Mammalia > Eulipotyphla > Talpidae > Scalopus > Scalopus aquaticus. Next base: position 119,258 of record PVIJ01004218.1, on the reverse strand, counting down.
CAGGCAGGACAGTCTTCAGAATGAGTAATATCAGGTTAGTTAAGCATGGTTGGAATAGAAACTTTAGATCACAGATTTCAGAATGTCAAAATAAGAATTTACCCATCTAATTTCCACCTAAATCATATATTGTTTCCATAGTTCTTCCTAGTGATGATCATCTAGAACATGTTTGAATTCTCATGTGACAGGAAGAGCAAATGGTCAGAAGTAGATAGACCTAAGTATTAAAAAGCACATCCTTCCATTGGCCTGGAATTTCCCTCACTGTCAGCAGGTACTTACTTGCACATATCATTCTGACACTTATTACAAAACATCATCTCTCATGTTTTGAACACTGGAAATGATCACAGCCTTGTCTACACAGTTCCTAGCTACAATGCTCTTATAGAAGATAGGATTCACTGATTCCAAAGTGGGCATTCATGCAGCTACCATGCCAACAAAGTAGTAAAACCCTGTCAGCACCTAGAGTGTGTACATGTGTTCCTTCCAAACACACTCCATCCCTCTCTTGTAGGGGCACTTACAAGATCTCTGATGGATATATAAGAATCGCCATGTCCTTTTTTGTAATTTCACCATTAATGTGTGCCCCAACATGTCCGAGATTTAACTATTTCTGAACTTGTTAAAAAATGGAATATTTCTATCTGTATTATTTTATTTCTCACTTACTGCATGCACTTTACAATTGTAGGACTTGGTCATGCTCTTGTGTTGTAGTAATTTATCATTTTTAAGTCTTTATAATATGCTTTTGTATGAATTTACCACACATTTCCTCTGAAGCTAGTAAATATCATGGCACATGAGTCTTGAACATGTATTTATTTTTGTGAAACATACAGCCAGAGGTACAATTTCTCTATCATAAGATAGATGCATCCTAAGTTTTACTAAAGACTGCCAAAATGTTCTCTAAAGTATTTATTCCAGTACACGCTCCCACTAGCAGGGTACAAAAGGAATGTGCTCAATATTCTTCCAACACTTGTACTATAAGATTTAAATTTTTCCCCCAATATGGTGAATGTGATTTTAATTTGCTTGTATGTCCCTGCTGATTATTAAAGTCAGACATTTTTTCCTATATTTATTGGCAGTGTGAATTTTCTTTTTTGTGATATGCCTTCTTATTTCTTCTATATAACACTTTAAATTGAGGAACAACTTTCAAGTTTCTGCTTATTCTTCACTTTAAGATTTGTTCAATTATAGTTTCTTGGATTACATCCTCCACATGCACTTTAGACAGGTCCTTTCTTGTTAAAATACAACACTGAGAAAGGCTCAACGTTCTTTATGTGATCTTTATGTGATCTCACTCAACATTCTTTATGTGATCTGAATAATGCAGAATAAATCATAATTCTAGTGCCTTAATCTAAAGACTATACTTAGATTTGCATTAGCAATTTTAGCTGCTTTGTTGCCAAGTTATAATTTATCTCAGCCCTGAAAGCCAGTATTCTGTTGAATTAGATGATATCTTATGGAGTAATTTGAACAGGTGAGTTAATTTCTCCTACTCATCAAGGTCAATTAATAGTTGTTATAATCTGCCTACACATTGAACACATTGCCTTTACCTTTTATTAAAAAATATATTTGAGGCATGCATATTTTTTGTCCTTGGTCAAAAAGACAGTAGGATTGGAGCAACGATTTTCTTATGCATAAAATTTGAACAAATTTTAATAGGAAGACCCAAATGAAATTTTTACAGGGCCGTATTTTAAGTTTCATTAAATATATTATAAGGAACCCAATTTACACTTTTTATTCTTTTTTTTTAAAGATTTATTTATACAAGCTGGGGTACAGGCCAGAGGCGTGGGGCGGCGAGAGGGTTCACCAGAGACAGAGTGGGGAGCAGAACAGGCAGATCAGATATACACTGCTGAGGGGAGCAGCGGGCGAGGCAGGAGAGGTCTGCCGCACCGCACCATGTGGGATTCTCCCGGGCTGGGCATCGAACCCTCATCGCGCGCTGCCAACAGCTCCACAGCACAGCGCTCAACCGCTGCGCCACCAGGGAGGCCCTACACTTTTTATTCTTGTATATTATATACTTCACTATTTTATCCAAATATTTACTGAGTAGCTATTGCATCAGGCACTGGTTTAGATAGGATCTAGAACCACACTTTGGAAATAATTTTAAAAAAAATCCATGTCATATCGATGTACATTACAGAGTTGTACTCTAGTTTGGATGGAGAAATAACAAGATAAATAAGTGACATCTATAGCATGACAGATGGTGATAATGCTAAGACATGACAAGTTAATAAAACAAGGAAGAGGATACTGTCAGTGGGAGTATTGTAATTTTAGACTGAGTGACCAGAAAGATCTCACGAGGAATTGAGTTTGAACAAAGACCTACAGAAAATGAAGGAGTGAACAATCCAGATGTTCATGTGAAGAGAATTCCAGGAAAAGCAAGCACATTGGACAAGTGCCCTGGAGTGGGAGCACATCTGACTTGCACGAGAAAAGCAAGGAGGCCAGTGTGGTTAGAAGGGAGTGGTCCAGGGAAAAGTAGTAGGAGATGTGATCAGAGAGGAAAATAGTGGAAAGAAGCTAGATTTTGTAGGACCAATAAGCCTTGAGAGAATGCTGGATTTGTTCCCAAGTACAATTTGAAATCATTTGCAGGGTGCTGAGCAGAAGAAAAACTTCTAACTGACACTATCCTAGGATTATTCTCTTTCCTGGGGAGAGAAGACTACGGGGCAGCAGAGTAGAGATGATGACAGGAACCAGAGACCCTCAGGAGGCTGTGGCAGTCATCCAGGGGAGAGATGATGGTGTCTTGAAAAGAGCTGAAAACGGAAGTGGTAAGAGGTTGTCAGAATATAGATGTATTTTAAAAGAGCTAATGGGAGTTCCTGCTGAATTAGCTAAGATTTTGAAAAACAGAAACGAATCAAAGATGAATACAGGTTTTTGCCTGAAAAATTAGAAGTGAAGAATATGGAGATGAAGACTGGAGGACAAGTACATGTGGAAAGGAAGATTAGCTGTTCAGTTGGGACCTACTTAGTTTAAGAGGTTATTAGCATGTCGGTAGAAATACCAAGAAAGTCTGGAAATTTAAGATGGATGTTCAGGCTGGAGATATAAAGTGTATCTCAGATTCAATCCTATGTTTAATTCTATTGTTTTTAAACATTTTGCATTAAAACAACTGTAATAGAAATAACTTTCTAAAGTTCTGCTGATTGTCGTGCTTGGACATACCTGAGAAGCATTTGTGGTATGAAACAATGAGTATCTGAAGAGCAAAAGTAATCCTGAAAGGACAATCCAGGAATGAAAAATATCAAGCAACTTCCAGAAGTTTATAATAGTTTAAAGACTAAGAACAACAAATACTCCTTATTGGCTTCATCTTTCATTCTTTCATTACTGAATGTCAACCAAGTGTGGTTCATTGGGATTCAAAAATGGAAAAGGGAATTCAAACTGTAGGAAACAGACAAATAAATGTCTCTAATGTAATGTGCTAAGACTCAGAGTAGGTACCCCCAAGTGTCATATGACTCTGATGGAGAAAAGACATCACCTAGACCCAAGAGTATCCAGAATATCACAGAAGAAATAAACTTTTAGCCTAGTCTTAGTGCATCATTAGTATCTCAGAAAGCAGAGATACTCTCTCATTACTGTAGAGAAGCAGATGTGAAGTCAAGGTATACAAGGACATGCCAGAGAACAGGAAGCAGATTGGTGCGCTAGAACACACTGTATGAGCTGGGGAAAGAGGAGGAGAGGAGATGCTAGAATAACTTGGAGGCAGATGGTGAGTCATAATTTCTCTTGAAAGGAAACATGAATCCTGAAAAATCAAATACCTTGGAATTATTAGAACCCAAGACTAAAGACTTCTACTCAGTTTGTGTTTAATCAAAATCTCTGTCAGTGAAGAAGAGGAGACCCATGATCCTGATATCTCAGCCTTCCATTCCTAACTCAGAAAATCCTTGAGTTATGTATGAATGTCAAGCTAAAAAAAGGAGCAATAAAAAAAATAGAGTAAAACCTAGTGGGTAACTCGTAGTCAAGGGAGTCAGTGCCCATAATCTGGAGATACAGGGAATGCTGTGGTGCTCACGGATGCTCGCCTCTCAAAGGTGACTAATGGTCTGAATGATCCTTCATGAATGAGCGTGCTCGCCAGCTAAGTCCTCAAGGTAGACATTCTTTTCTGCCACTTTGTTTCAGAGACAAATTCCTTTCTGGTTTTGGTCATTAGTTTCACTGGCTTAAAAAGAAACTTTTAGAAGATTTTCCACAAATATAATCATATTGCAGAAAGACTCTGGACCAAGACAAAGTCTACTTTGTCAGCAAGGTCTACTGCTTATAAACTCTGTGAATTTGCATAGATCAATTACCTTCTCTGGGTCTCAGTTTCCTTATCTTCACAATGGAATTCATCATAATAACCACCTCACATGTTTGTTATGAAGATTAAGTATGTCTTGATTGTCACAGTTCTTTATCCTATTTATAGTTCTCAAAATGTGGAGAGAGCAAATAGATGTCTTTGTTGTTGTTAGGTTGGCTGTAGTTTTTCTTTTACAATCCTGCACAACTAAATCAGCTATAAAAATGTTGGCTAAGGGACACTATGTTGAAAAAATGAAAAGGCTCTGAGAAATTCAATTACTATACTATTTTCTTCACTTTTATATTAGAACTCATTGATTTAATATATTTTTTATTGAGTCTCATACCTATCTATCCTAGGCAGAGAGAGAAAACATGGGTCAAATGTAACAAAAGGCAGTTAGTTGCTGGAGCTGAAAGACAGAAGCCAAGCTTTAGAACCCAATTTACCCTTCAGCCAAAGTGCCCCAGGCTGGAGGGACAGGGACAGAGGGATCCACAGCTTGACACTAGTATGAAAATCTGACACTGCTTCTTCATCAAAGAACCGGAAAGAACAAGAACAATTTTTCACTCTGACTGCAGTGCACAAAACATCCCAAGGCCCATCTAAGATCTCTGGGTTGTCCTGTTTCTTTCAGGTAGTTCATCCTTAGACCTCAGGTATTTTATCATACTCATTTATCAAGGCCATTGGGAGACCCTGGGCAGGTTCTGTCATTCCCTCCTGCAAACCCCAGTCACATTGGTCACCATAGATACCCAGCTTTGACTCTTGAACTGAGAGAGAATGCCCAGTTACCCCCTAGTCCTGTGCTGTGGCTTGAAAGTCACCCCCAGGTACCAAGTGGGGCAATCTTAGGGCTCATGCTGACTTCCTTCTTTCAAGACTCACTGTCCTGTACTGCCTAGTATGTGGTGTCTGGAAACCATTATTTTCACATTTTTTTCCTCTTTTTTGTTGTATATTGCTCTCTCTGTGTCAATACCTTGATTGATGTGTTGTTGTTTTGCGCGCATGTTTTATGCATTTTTCCAAAACATGGCAAGTGCTATTTAGAGCAGGTGTGAGTTAGAAGTTTTGACACAAGTGCTTAAAAAAGTTAATACTTTTGCATTCTGGCTTCCTATATTTATGTTTTCATTTTCTTTTTCATGACTTTTTCATAAGGTAGAGGTTTCTCATCATCTCTGTGTTGGCTGATATTTTATTTCCATATGAATGTAACTAAGCCAACAGTAACTGTGCAATGGGTTGGTTACATCACTCAATCATCAAGATTATGAAATACCAGGTTGTGCATCTTCAACCTAATGACTGCTAAGAACAGTTTTACAAGTTGTGGTTCTAACTTAGTATTATAGAATCAATTGCACTTTACCACAGTGTGAAGACACCTGTCATTGTACATGTGGAATTACAATCTTCTTCCGATTCCAGCTTCTTAAAAGCCTTGAATTCACAACTCTAAAGATTCTTGCTGACAAAAATTGGTCCATGTCTCTGACCCTCTTCAGCTGTCTTCTTAAACATTATTTAATTGTATTTAATAGCAATGATAATCAACAACTATCAAGCTTTTTGGATGTTTGCTACCAACTATAATCATATGTAATAGTGTAATAGGAATTTATAAGTGATTTTCATAAACATATCATACTCTATTAGGGAGAATTCTTACCTAGAAAATCAACTCTAAAACAAATGATGGGGATCTACAAAAAAATCCTTTTGCACACCTAACATGAATTGATTTGGAACGTCTTTTTTCTTTTTGAAGTACCTTTTTATAACATGCACTTTCTTATTAAGAAAAAAATTCTGTTTTCACACAAAGTAACTATTCTTAATATGGGCCTATTTCTACACAACTGTATTTTAAAACATTTCCAACATATTAAAACAAAAAATAGAAAGAGGCTGAGCAGCTTGCTAGGGTCAGGTATTAATGTTAACTATTCGAATATCTTGCTTTGACAGATTGAAAAAACTATTTAAAAAACCATAGAAACTAGACACAAGATTGTAAAACTCTCACCTTGTCCCCTATACCTGCACTACCCAATAAATTGCCATTAGCAACACGTGGATGTGTGAATTTAAATTAACTAAAGTTAAATTAAAATTTGAGCACCTCAGTTGCACTGAGAATATTTCAAGTGCTCCAAAGCCATGTGAAGCTTGTGTCTGACATACTGAACAGCACAGATACAGATTATTTCTGCCACTACCAGAAAGTTCTACTGGACAGTGTTTCTCAAGGGCATTATTTCATTTATGCATAATTTTCGAGATTTTTAAAAAGCATATTTCCAACAGCAAAGAGATTTATTCTGCTTCTCTTTGTGATGTTCCCTCAAAATCAACTCCAGTCTTCTCCATGTGCCTATCATGTTGGTGTCTAAAGCACTTCACCATACATAGTGAAAAGATTTCTTTGGACCTATAAGTTTATTTAACAAATGCATACCTAGGGGAGCCAAATAAGAAAGCGACATTCAGCGGGAAGGAGGGGAGGGGGAGGGCTCAAGACGGGGGAAGAGTGGAGCACGGAAGACTATGGTGATGGCTCCACGGGAGAACAGGTGGTGGGTAACTTATGGGGAACATACAATAATGTAAAAGATACGAATAACAAAAATGAATATCTATTCAAAAATAAATAAATAAATAAATCTTTAAAAAAAAAAGAAATGCACACCTTTGTTAAGTATCTGAAAGACTGAATTGTAGATCTGCATGTAGTGTAAGGATGATAAATCTTAGAAGTTACTGGAAGCCAGCACAGTATACGTATATAATGAATAATGATTTCTTTAACGTAAACTAAATAAAAATATAAAATAATATAAATGTAATATTTAAATAGTCAATACTTCATGGAGTCTTTGAAAAGAACCTTGAAATTAACAAAAAGAAAAGCTACTGTTGTTTCTCTCCCCTAATCTTTAATCCCCACATGCATACACTGCCAACACACACACACACACACACACACACACACACACACAATGGCATTTTTATGACTGTGAACATAATGAGCACTCCAATGGTCCACTGTTAATTATTGTACAATGACCTGAGAATGCAATGTTAACAAAAGTTTTGATCAAAGCATAGGGCTCATAACAGTGGAAAAAACACTAGTGAGCATAAGCACTCAATTTTTGTTATCTGCTTCATCAATAAACAAAAGGAATTCTGTTTGATGGATACAGAGGAGAAACACAGTCATAAAACAGAGAGAAATTTCTTAACCCCCAAAATAACCAACTGAAAAATGTTTCTCATTGAAAGTTCTGTGGTAAATTCTGAACTTAGATTATTTTAGAGGCTGATTTTGATTTTCATTCAATCATCAGTCTTTCTCTATTGTTGCTATGGGCCAAGTGAAATCACCATAGGTCTCTGTATCTGTCATGTATGACTCTGGCAGCATACATTCAAAATCCACAATAAAGAGGCTTTTAAATGACAGTTTAATTTTGTCCTATAGAAGCCTGAGGAAGTATTCTCTTTATCTTTCTATTCTGCCATTCCTAGCATGTTTTCCATCTTTGAGGTTGCCTAATGTACAAAGAGACTATTGTAGTTGTGGATAAGAAGTTGTATTCCAGGAAGGACTAATGAGGAAGGTGGTAGAGCTAAAGGGACAAACATACCTCTTTAAAAATGTATACTAAATCCCCAACCTGATGGCTCCTTGCTTACATTTTATTGGATGCAAAGACTAGGAAATGTAACCTTTTACTCAGTTCTTTTGATTCCCTGGATAAAATCAGATACTGTTAATAAAAAGGGAAGAATTGACACTGGATGAGCAGCTAGCAGTCTCTGCCTCTGGGTCAGTTTACCCTGTTATAATTATTTTTAAAAATCTTTATTTGATATTTTGATCTTTGGAGGTTAGCTGTAGTAACTGGTAAAGTCAATGTAGCACTCAATGTGACACAAGCTAATATTCTAAATACTTTACATATTTAATCTTCAAAAAATCCACAAGAAATGTACTGTTATTACCATTTTATAAATGAGGACAAGTTACGTAATTTAGTAACATGCCCAAGGACACACTGTTATGAATGTAGATTGGAAGGCTGACCGTCAATCAAAGCATGTTTGGGAACTTGCTATGTTATTAAACTCAAGATTCAGGGGAAAACTGATTTCAAATTTTATTACTGCTCTTAAAAATTAAGCATATCCCAAAATAAAGTTTAAACTTTTGGTATTTTCTTCACAAAAATATGATAGGAAAATAGTAGAGTTTTGATTAGAGGGTGACTTAACAGGAATATGCTTAAGACACATCAGAGGATAAACCTTTGTTTGCCAGGGCAGTGAGAAAAGACAGGTGACTATAGGATTTTGGAATTTCACTTCACTTTTATAAATACCTGAAACTTCTGAGTGTCAACAGATCTAATGAATACATTTGCTTTTTGAAGATATCTTTTCCTCAATATGATTTACTACCTTTAAGTTTGAATTTTCTCTCTTTGAGAACTCATCTACTTTTACGCCATTCTTTTTCTATCTTTATATATTTTGGAAAGCAGCTATGCTCACCACTATACCACCAACACCATCTTTATACATTTTGGGTATACTGAAAAGGTCTCTTTTTTCAATTTATAGGTAAAGTTTGTTTTGTGCTTTTGATTTTTATTTACCTTGCTGTTTAGGGGCAAATTTCAAAAGAAAGCTGGAGTTAATAGATTTGTTTTTGCCATCTTCCTTTGGAAATGCTACTCCTGTTACAACTGAACATTTTCTGGAAAGAAACTTAGATCCTCTTCACTAAATCTTCCACCCTCAAAATCACTCACTGCTAGGTTACTTTGAAAATAGTACAGAGCACAGAACAATCAATAGTTAGTGAGCCGTTTAAGACTGCAGCAACACCCACTCTCATTGTGCACAGTTCACTGCTGAAGTGTTAGGATGCTCATTGCTTTCAACCATGAGCAGATGCAAATTTATTAGATTTTCTTCTAATGTTTGGCCACTCAATATTAGCAATACTATTGCTATATACTCTTAATACTCAAAGAGAACATTTGTAAGAAAACAATAAAATGTATTCTCATCACTAGCAGACATCAGAGGGTAGTTCTGAACAGAAATTAGAACAGCTATTAGTATATTCTCACTACTACTGTACTCACAAAAATAACAGACAGTCTGGCTCTGAGAAATAATGCAATGTTTTTTAGTGTTCAACATCTACTCCAGGGTTCTATCTTCTCTCTAAATTTCTTTCTTGCTACTAAGAGACTATTCTTGTGTCAAATATTTTGACTATTCCTTGTGGCATACAGAAAGTGATTGAAAAACTTATTTACACTAAGATTTTTTGGTACTTGGTCTTTTCTTATGACATTTTGCATTTTAAATGACAATCTAGAAAGAAAAGACAATGATTAAATGAAATTTCATGTTGATCTTCAAGCAGGGGGAAAGATGATGTGGGGATGGGAGAATGTGTCTGCGTTTCAGCCATACTAGTCTCCATAAAGTCAGGCTGGTCAGAATGACAAGGTTGTCAGTCAGTGCTAGATTCTGAAAATCAATATGTCAAGGCCAGAACTTGGAGATGTGGTATTAAGTGGGTGGTATGAAATAAAGTCTTCAAAATACTTAGAGAAGCTCATTCAGAACAAGTTATTTCCAATAAGAAATGAGTTATTCGCGATCAAAAGAAATAAAGCAAAGCAAGGGCAACTCTTGAGTGACTCCCTATACGTCAGTATATGTTCCTCAGTAATTCACTCCTGCACCCCTCTGCTATAGTTGTATATACATTTGAAGGACACAGTGAAACATTCACAAACAGTACTTATAAAGTTTATATATTTTCTGAGCTTCTGTTAAGAAGCATGCAGACAAACGTGGTTCTGAAAGTTTAAAATCCCATTCTGTGTCTTTCAAGACTTCTGCCCCAATTATTCTACTTAAATTGTTTCCTGTGAAGCGTGTGAATTTAGTTTTCAAAAATGTAAATCATTAAAAGATAATTTTGGTGTAAGAAGTTTTTATGAGAAAGAAACGTTTCTTCACCAAGTAGCGCTGGGAAAATTGGACAGCCACTGCAGAAGGAGCCTTCCCCGCTGTCTCACACCATACACAGAAATTAATTCAAATGGATCAAAGACTTAGATGAAACACCTTAAACCATAAAATCCATAAAATAAAACATAGGCAATATACCCCCTGACACTGGCTTTAGATTGTCTTTAGGACTTGACTGCAAGAGAAAGGGAAATGAAAGCAAAAAAATAAACAAATGGTAATACATCAAACTAAAAAGCTCCTCGACAGCGAAAGCAAATATTATTAAAACAAAAAAAGTCCTACCGAATGAAAGAAGATTCTTGCACATTACACATCCAATAAGGCTTATTATCTAAGATATATAAAGAACTCATACAACTTGACAACAAAAAGCAAATAACCCAGAAAATTTGAAAAGATATTTCTCCAAAGAAGTTATACAGATGGCCACAGGAATATGAAAAAAAAAAACCCATCATCACTTATTATTAGGAAAATTCAAAACAAAACTACAGTTACCACCTCACATCTGCTAGAATGGTCTGTCTCAAAAAGAAACCACAAATGCTGGTGAGGATGTCGAGATAAAGGAATGATTGGGCACCATTAGTAGGAGGTAAACTGGCACAGTCTCTGTGGATAAACAGTACAGAGTTTCCTCAAAAAATTAAAGTAGATCTACTGTAAGATGTAGTAATTCTACTTCTATTTTCAATTAAAAATACAGTAACACTAATTGAACCGGTAAGTGCGACCCTATTTATGTTCAGTGTAATATTATTTACAAGAGCCAGGATATGGAAAGAACCTAAGTGCCCAATGGCGATAGTTGGGTAAGAAAAAGTAGCACATATACACAAAGGAATATTATTCAGCCATATATATAACTGGGGGCGGGGATTATACCAAGTGGCATAAGTCAGAGGAAAAGGACACATACCAGATAATTCCAATCTGTGGAGTATGAAGAAACAAAGCAAAGGAATGGATAAACCAAAACAAAATGAAGTTCTCCTCCTATATATAATATACAGTGTGGTAAACCAATGTAAACTCAATTAAAAAACAAGTTACATATATTACAGTGCTGCATGAGATCACTGGAAGCACAATGACATTATCTTCCTCTTGGAATGTATTAATATTTTCAAATATAATAAAGGTAAAAAAGTATCTAGTGTGATCTTTCTAACTTAAGTTGATAAAATATTGTAGATGTTTCAACCGTAATGTTATCAACTTTTTGCACATAGGAAAAACATTTATTTGGAGGTATTTTCTGTTTTTCTGTTGCTGCACTTAAGTTACCTATGCAGGGCTAATTCTACATTTTGACCAACTTCAAATCTGCTTTTTTATAGACAAACAGAACACTAACATCAATCCCCAGCTGGCCTTGTAAGAAACTTGACTAGACATTTCACAGTGTTTCACAGTGTTATGAAGTGAAAATGCTTATTTTGTTTCATGCCTAGTGTTCCACCTTCAAATTTCAAAAGTATTTTAAATCCAAATTAAACTACATAGTCACCATATTAATAAATATCACACTGAATAGAGACAGCCCTCCATCATTAACCATCCTATTTATAATCATCCATTTACGTTGGTTCAAGAAATAAAGAATTAATGAGTCATTATCAAAGACACCAGTGGATCAAACATTCAACTTCCATTGCAGCTATGTTACTATAACTATGCCTATCACCATGCCTATCTTTCCCCTGGCAGTTAGTTAAAGTTACAAGGAATCGGACGTTCTCATATATCAACATTCAAAATGAAATAAGAGATGTTATTTCAATTGCATCATTTCACATTTTCATATGCAGTCACTATAGATTTTTCAAGGATGTTCTACCCTTCTAAAGGGGAGCGTCTGCACTTCTTTGTGAGATGACATGATGGAGTGGTTAGCAGATGGTACATGAAAAAAACCTAACATATATTTGTTTATATAAAATCAATGTGTGAGTGTATATATATATATGATCTATGCTGTATAGTTATAATAGAAATTCTATCGTATATATTGACAGATCACAAATCAATTCAATGAACAAATTGGAGACAGTCTCTTATGTTTGTGTTAGAAGTGTCAACTTCTGATAAGATGTATCAATTAATGCAAACTGATCTATTGATAAAATACATTCTTCCCCTTATCAAGTTTGGCTGATATAAATATGCCAATATTTGAATGTCAGTTTAGGCTAAGATACACTATGATTACATATCATATGTGTAAACGTACACATTTATATACACAAATGTGTATATATCTCATGCTATGTGTTCTTTGTGGGTTGACCACAGTCTGTTTTATGTTGTCTTCATCCCAGAGCCCAAATTGTGTAAGACCTTTAGTGAATTGTTGGTTTTGTGGCAGGGAAAAAGAGACTTGGTGGCAGAACACACAAAGGCTTGCAGAGCTTTATAGAAGTTTGCACCAATTCTGCTCACATTCCATTTGCCCCATTAATTCATATGGTTACACCTAAGTCAGTGGGGTAGGTAGGGACATGCCAATTTGCTATAGGGAAAGGGCTCAGAAAATATTTTAAACAAAAATGCAATCTATCACTGTCTTGAAATGATTTTGACATGTGAATATTCTTCTCCTTAGCCTGATATTGTAATTGGCCTCTGTGGCATGCTGGGATCTGAAACTAAATATAGTTCTCGAGGAAATGAGATAGTAGTGGTAGAGCAAGAAGATAATTGATATTCCCTTCCAAGGTGACCTGTGAGGTCATTTCAGCCCTCTAATAAAAATAAAATAAAGAGATTCCTATCCAGTGATGAAGGGATATTTTCTGGCTTGCCTGCAAGGCATTTTGGGATTTGGGCATTTAGAATTCTTGCACTTCTAAAATCATTCAAATATCAAATTCTATTTTGGGGAATATTTTTTTTTCCCCAATCAACTTGCATAGAAGAGTCACAGTGAGTCTGTGGATTTAGTCTCTTGCAATTTGCATCTCACAGGATCAGATTTTTGTTTGATCTCTGTCTATATTAGCCCTCTAGCTAATTAAGGAAAGAAATTAGAAGGATCCTAGACATTTCCTGTCTCTATGTCTGTGCCCTGAGTCAAGAATTTAAAACCTTAAGTCTATTATTTTCACTTTTATGACATATTCAGTATTATTAGAAACAGTCTGTCTCAATGTTTTTCCAATGTCATGTGGCTGTTACAGCACACAAGAAGCTACCACTTCACCTGCCAGACTTGAACATTCATAGGTGAAACTTTCAGTCATATGTTTAACACTGTCCATCACAAACAATGGACATGCCATTCCTAGCAGAAAAATATATTTTTGTTGTTGTTGTTTTTAAATCACCCTTGTCAGGGAATCAACCAATTTCCCACCTTACGAGTCTGTTGCCTGCAACTACTTTTGCTATCAAATACTCTATCAAATACTCTAACAAAATCGGCTCTGCAGACATGCAGCCCTGATGGCTGGCCTGGAGAGAATAGATTTCTGTTGTCTTAAGCCACCAACTTCCTGGCAATTTTTTAAGGTATTCCTGGAAATTAATATAAAATGTAATCTTGCTTTTCTTGACTTTGCCTGCTCCTGCACATGGCCGACTGGTTTTTCATGTACATGGTGCTTTCCAATTGCGAGTTCTTGTTTGATAAGAGCTTTGTGAGGCTTGGATTAAGGACACGTCCCTTTTAAAAGGACAGACAATTATTCCAGAAGACTGAAAATGTTTTATACCTTGGAGGTTTCTGATGGATCCAGATTGTAAAACTGGGGTCCCCAGACTGTGGGTGGGTAGGGTTGCCGATTAGAATTCCTTGAGGAGCACCTTTTTCCTGTCTGGGCCACCCCTCCTGCTTTGATTAATTTTATTTTGGCCCATCCATTCACTGAAGGTTCAGCCTGTCTCCATCTTTTGAAGACAGGCCATATCTTCAGTTCACAGATTGCAGTAAAACCCACTTTCACTATAGAGAATGGCACCTTCCTACCTCTGCTTCCAACTGTTTAATGAGAAATTAATACACTCATTTTGTGTTAATTCTCTGTTTTTCCTTTTTGATAATTCTTTAATTTTATGCAAAAACATTTTAAAGTTATTATTATTATTATTTTAAAGATTTGTTTATGCATACAAACTGGGGTGCAGGCCAGAGATGTGGGGGGGGGGTGAGAGGATTCACCAGAGACAGAGTGGGGAGCAGAACAGGCAGATTGACAGAAATACACAGCTGAGGGGAGCAGCAGGAGAGGTCTGCTGTGCCATGTGGCAATCTTCCCTGCCAGGCATCGAATTCATGCACCGTAGCTGCTGAGAGTTCCGCAAAGATGCACTTAACCCGTTGAGCCACAGGAAGGACCACAAAATCATTTTTAAAAGACATATAATATTTAATCCTGTGTTTATTTCTAAGTACTTTGTAGTATTAAGTATAACAGCTAGGCTAAATGTGTGGTTTAAATTTGTAACAGAGATCCAAATGTACATTGCAGAGAAATATCAGCTCATCAAATGAGTTTGGAACAGAGACCCAAAATAAAGTTGCAACTTCTTGATTGTGGTTATGACACCATTGAGGGAAAATGTCTGAACTCTTTATAAGATTTCTTTATATTAATTTGTACAACTATATGTGAATCCATAATTATACCAAAACAAAGCATTTAGAATGTAAAAACAAAATAGGTTAGGGGATATATGAGTTCATTTTTTTTTTCACATAAGGGAAAAACTAAGTTCAGACGGAGGCAACTTAGGATTTTATATTTCTCAAAGATTTGGGATGTTTTTAGCTTTTTGACTTAACATGTCTGCATTATAGCTCTTGGCTGTAAGTCCCAAATTGCACTTAAGTTAATACATTTATGTTCAAAAGCACATTGGAGATAGGAAAAAAAAAAAAACACAACTTCAATTTCAAAGATAAATCCCCAAAGTTGCATATATTGTTCTCTCTCATCTAACATGTTAGAAGTTAGCTGTATGACCAAACTCTTTGAAAGTTGCCCACAAATTTAGTCTTTATTCTGGGTGGTCAGTTAGCCATATTAAAATTGGGGATTCTAGTTCTACCAGAAAAGGCAATAATCAGAAAGTCTCTGTCATGAGAGAGATTTCAGGTTGTGCTGTACAAGTATCATTTATACAAAAATGTCTGTTAGTATATTTTTTATAAAAGATAACAGAGAGGGAATATGATCAGGCCAGGTATATCTATTTGCTTCAAAACATAAAATACAGTTGCAGAATTCAAGAATCTAAAAGACTAATGACAAAAAAAAATAGTTATTTTAAGAGGCCTTAAACTAACATCTGCAGAACTGTTCACTAAAATTTATTATCATTATATTTAGGATGGTCCTTGCAGATGGGCAGATACTGATGTGGTTGAAGAGTCAGAAGTAAAATTTCTGCAATGTAATTTTTTTACCCTCCCCCCTACAATGTAATTTTAAAATGACATATTAAATCAGTAAGAGTGTTTTGAGGAAAAAAAAAACAACTTTAGCTAAAGAGCATTGTAAGCATGTTCCAGAAAATACCAATAATCAAAATGCTGAAAGCTTCAAAATACTGTATTTTACATATAGTATTGTTCTTTGGAAATCAGGGTTTATTTTAAAAAGATAAAAACCTCCTTTCTGCATGGAATCTTAGCAATCCAGGATATCATTCACTATGGCAACTGAAAAGGAAACAATAGTCAACATCAAAATTTGGCAGCCTGAGGGGGTAGTGGATACATTTTCTTTTCCTGTTGGAGTGAATCTCTCCCAAGAGCTAATTCAGTTATTGTTCCAGTTCAAATGAATTTGTTAGGTCTTTTTTCTGTTTGTTTTTTTTTTTTTTTTTATGGCAAGTGATGGCCTAACAATCAACAATGTCTCAACTGAAGCTCATCAGTCACTGAAGTAATTGCTTAAGCAAGCCCTGTCTTGAAAGTGACTTCAAGTAAACATCCCAGACAGGCCTACTTGTTTCTTATCTGTGGGTAGCATGTAACTAATTTTTTATACTCTTTAAAGACTTATCTAGAGATGTACATGCTTTGCAATTGTTGATACTCTGATTAAAAGGATATTAAATATATTCTGCACATTTGATGTGTTAAAGTGACTACATACACAAAAAATGTGTTTCTTCTTCACTGGAAGAAGCTCGTAAAGCATTCTCTAAACTGATCAACTTTTATTATAATAGATCATTTGCCTACATGATGAAAATGCTATTATTATTGGATCAACTTAAGCTTCAATGAATGTATTAGATGCATGAAATATGCTCCCTTATTCAGTAGCCTAAATTATTGCCCCTTTCAAAACTACTGGAAATTGTACACCTAATTCTCCCACTTATAAATGAGAACTGGGACTCATTAGATTTCATCTAGTTATATTCTAGGTAAGGTATCTCTAAATCTACAAAAATACAATTCCATACTTTTAAGATTGCTTTTTAAAAAATACTTTTGGGCTATTTCGTAAGAAAAACAATTTACAATTTTAGTAGTTCTTTATGTTTTACAATACAACTTCCCATGCGTTCATAGTTAAATTACTAAAAATTGAAAATTTCATACCTTAGGAAATGGACCATGAATGGAAATAATTTATGGAAATGGGGCCTCCCTGGTGGCGCAGCGTTTGGGCGCTGCGCTGTGGAGCTGTTGGTGGCAGCAATGCGAGTTCGACGCCCGGCTGGGGAGAATCCCACATGGTGCGGCAGACCTCTCCTGCCTCGCCCGCTGCTCCCCTCAGCAGTGTGTTTCCATCTGCCTGCTCGTTCTGCTCCCCACTCTGTCTCGCCGCCCCACGCCTCTGGCCTGTACCCCAGCTTGTATGTATAGATAAATAAATCTTTAAAAAAATAATTTATTGAAATGGATAAAAGATAACAGAAATAAGTTTATCTATTTATATAAATCCCATGTGTGTATATATGCAAGGGAAATGATAAAAACAATTGTGGCAAAAGTTAAAAATTGGTGAATCTGTGAAAGGGATATACGGGAGTTTTTTTTTTTTGTTTTTTCACTATTTGGCAGGATAGTCTGTACATTTCTCTAAGTTTGAAATAACTTTGAAACCAAATTAAGAAAGAAACCTGAAGAGAAATAAGATACATCTGACTCCATTTTCCATTTACAGGTAAGCAAACTGAGGAACAGATCAGGAACCTCACGTACCTCAGATTACAGAGGGACTCAGTGGCAGAGCTAAGACTGAGAGAAGTGGCTTTAGTGAAGGACTTTTGTCCGGCTCCAACCTTTATTCATATAATAACTGGGAGAGTAAGGTAGGGCAGGTAATAATCTACTACTCTCATTTACAGATAAGGAATAACATAGAAATGTAAGCTAAGAGGTGCTAAATTGCTCTTAGGTCATATAATTAGTAGAAGAGCAGAAATTCTCACTGATTATTATTATTATTATTTAAAGATTGATTTATTTATGCATACAAGCTGGGGTACAGGCCAGAGGCATGGGGCAGCGAGAGGGTTCACCAGAGACAGAGTGGGGAGCAGAACAGGTGGATCAGCGGAAATACACTGCTGAGGGGAGCAGCGGGCGAGGCAGGAGAGGTCTGCCGCGCCATGTGGGAATCTCTGCGGCCGGCATCGAACTTGCGTCGCTGCTGCTGACAGCTCCACAGTGCAGCGGTTAACTGCTGCGCCACCAGGGAGGCCCTCATTGATTCTTTTGACTGCAAATTTGATATTGTTTCCATTATTTAATGAATCAGCATCTGCATATAAAAGTACCAGGCTTTTGCTTAAAATGAGGATAAAATATACAGCTAAAGAAACATTTTTTCCTCATTTCCTTCAAATATTCCTTTATATATAACAGACATAGCAGCATATATACAACAACAGACAACACATTACCATGATATTTTCTTGAGGCCGATTACCAATGGAATTAAGGTCAGGTTTATTTTTGTTTTGTATTATATTTCACACAGATTGGGAAAACCATTCATGATATGAGTGAAAACCACTGCCTACTGACTGTGGAAGAAAGTAACAAAAATGAAAAGTGAAGACACTCATTTGTAAATTCTAATTTTTAATTTATCTGCGTTAATTCTACTCCAATATTTAACTTGTTTTTACTTAATTGACTCTGAGGGAAAACTCAAGAACTAGAAAAAACTTTATGGGTAAGATTTTCTCATACTCTGGCTTTTTTTTTTTTTTTTCTTTCTTAGCACGAAGGCATTCTCTTTCTTAGCTTGATTTCCCTTACAAAACAAAAAAGGAACAAAAAATCATTTCATCAAGTTAACCTCAAACTAATAAAACACAAAAAACATAAACCAAAAAAATTAGTTCCCACCTATCCTCCCAATGCAACAAAAAACTTTTCACAATAATAACTTAAAATCATCCCATTTTTGTTCCCTCAATTGAGACAATAGACGTCGTGGGGGGCCATACCCCACAGGCAGTGTGAGGGATTCCGGGATTCCTATCCACAGGATGGCGGGGGCAAGTGGAGCTGGGAATGAGGGTGGGTACAGGGAAGCAAGGAGAACATTTACACTGCCTTTAGGAGAACAATTTCTGTTATGTTTGCTTTAGGTTGGCAGAAAAATCATTGAGAGTTTCTGATATGGATGCTACTTTGAAATAGCAAACACTAAGTACCTCCTTGTTTTGCTACAAGTATGAACTATAGTTCTTCACGACTGATTCTCCCCTTCAAAACTGTAATATAATCTATAATCTATAGGCTTAATTTTTTTCCTTACAAAGCAT
Source organism: Scalopus aquaticus (assembly GCA_004024925.1). Taxonomy (NCBI): domain Eukaryota; kingdom Metazoa; phylum Chordata; class Mammalia; order Eulipotyphla; family Talpidae; genus Scalopus; species Scalopus aquaticus. Next base: position 100,039 of record PVIJ01004218.1, on the reverse strand, counting down.
TTAAATTGATGGGAAAATTGGAGTTGCCATATCCATTTGATCACTTTATTATCTTTCTACCTTCCCCAATGTACTCCTGGGGATAAGTCAGCACCAGATTGCTTAACCCCAATTAGAAGGTTAGGAAGACTGAACCCTTTACCCTATCCAGGTTAGGACTACTGTAGTTACAAACATATCATGAGAATTCATATGAAGTATCTCTTTTTTTCAAGTTACTTGTTTAAAGCTTTCTTTGTCTCTTTTTAAGTGCAATATCTAGCAAATGTACACATAGAAATTGGTATACTATGGTGCTTGTTGAAATCAGTTTTTCACTCTATTTGATCAGCATAGAACTCTTAACACTTTTCTTATGATGCAGATGTCTGTTAAAGAAGTTATAAACATATGATCTCTTCCCCCCCATACCACACAATCAGTAGATATGGCAGTTCTTCAGGCTAAGCCATCATGCTTCCTGCAGATGCTGGCACAATGATGAGATCTGTCTTATAAATACAGATTAAGCTAATCAAGTACTGTCCTGCTGTGTCCCTATAAACACATTAGATTGCCTCTTTGTATCTTTCCCAGAAAAAAAGAAAATGGACAGTATCTACCACCTTCTCCCCTCAAGGGTAGTACAGGAGTTAATAAGTATGTAGAACTTTCAGAAAAAGAGACAGCGCTTAGAGCTCTGAAGAGAAAATACTTGTCTGTAAATGTGATCTATCATTATTACAAGATCTCCTAGCAGACTAATGAAATGAACCTAATGCACTCTATGAACACATTTCTTACTTGGGCTATATCTAACTCACCAAACACAATTAGTACATGAAACCTGTTATGACCATAAACCACAACAGCCCAGAACTCTGTATAACTTAGGTCATTTTGGACTCTGTCCAGTTAGATATTGAAAGTACTATAAAGTCTTCATTATAATATGATCTTGTGAGGATGGTTTTAGCCCAAGTTTCTAATTTGTTATTTAGAGCTCCAAACACAAAGAGCTTTGCTTATGTTTTTTTGGTTTTATTTTAGCTATTTTTTTTCCTAAAATAAATTCAAGTTGAATTTAGTAAAGCTTTTAACATATATCTTACCAATGATTGAATCCAGATTTTTAAAATTTTCATTTTCCCTTCTGAAAATGTTACCCCTCTACAAACTTGTTTTTTTCTTTCCTTTTAATTTCAAGTGTGTGAAAGCATTGACTTCATCTGTTACTTTAATTTCCTTTCCTTCCCCTTTTAACTTAAAAAGAGAAGTACTCCAATTTACTGATTCAATTTTCTGGATGGTTATCAGTTATGTAACTGGTAGGTCCAAAATGTTCTTTCTTATTTGTTTTATTATCCCTACTCCCCTTTTAATGTCTCAGATGAATTTTATGGTGTTCAGGTATGCTTCTTGATTGCATTCTCCTTTTTATTTTTTATTATAATTTACTCCTTTCTACTTAGTTCTTTTTCTTTTTTGTTAACTATTATTACCTAACATAATATCTCCCCAGAAGGAGCAGAATTCTACCCTGTCCAAATCAGTACTAAAATTATGTATAGACCGTGTCTCTAGTTCCATGAAGATTTGCTTTAAATATTCTTTTTATTATGCCAGTTTCCTCCCTCGGAATTTATTTTATCTATTTACAAAATCTAGATCCTGTGCAGTAGGCAATCAATAAATATTAGTTAAATACATCAATATTTGTCTGATGATTCTCAAGTCTTTATTATCTCCATTTTCTTTGTAGCTTATCCCATTTGGTAACTCAAACTCTATATAAGTATCAGGATGCACACAATACTATGTCCTAAAACTTTTTGTGGCTACCACTTAGATATTTTTCTTTTCTTCAATTAAGTGAGAACCTGACTCAGGGGTGAGATAATTGACGACAGATTCTTCGGCATGGATTGATGTTTCAACTGTCAATGCAGCATCACCTCTACCTCTGCTCCTGGCTCTCTGCTGTCCTCTAGTGGCTACAAGCTGTATTACCCTACCTGCAGTGTCTTAAATAAGAACCTACATGAAGTTCTAGAATGTTCTCTTCCCAGAGGTTGAATTAGTGCTGGCTAAGTAATAAGAAGAAATTACATGGCTTATCACAGAAGACCAGACACAGATCATTATGAGCCTGGCATCCATTCGTGCTCATTTCAAGGCAAGCCCCCTGGAGGCAATAGCCACAATATCACGCTTGGTTTTTCAACAGATATGTACCTCTGCATGTTTTAAAGTTTCAATTAGCCTTATCCAAAATATGCCTTGAGAAGAAAGTCTCTTTTTAATGGTTAATTACCCTTATATCTCTTACTGAAAGGGCACGGTGTTAAACCTGCAGGCTCCAGCATACACGGGTACGGAGGAAAGCTCACGGAGCCAGTGCCCACATAAAACTGTGTAGAATCATACTCAAAGTCCCAGAAGCTATTTCACTTGTAAAATTCTTATCCGTTATGGGATACGATCTCAATGAAGAGCAATGAAACTTGTTTCAGTACACACATGTGCAATGTAATAGAAGTATGTTAAGTTAGGAAGTTTCATTTCTAAATGAAAAATGGAGATATTAATCCTCTATAACTCAGTTATTGCAGGACTAATTTTAATTAATTGGTTTGTAAAGTGTGCATTTTATATGAACAGAAAGAATAAGATTATCATCTACTATAACATTTACTTACAATCATTCAGGCAATTATACTTTTCCTTAACTTGTAGTCATGAGGATCTTTTTTTTTTTTTTTAAGATTTATTTTTTATTTATACATACAAGCTAGGGTACAGGCCAGAGGTGTGGGGCGGCGAGAGGGTTCACTAGAGACAGAGCGGGTAGCAGAACAGGTAGATCAGAAATACACTGCTGAGGGGAGCAGCGGGCGAGGCAGGAGAGGTCTGCCGCACCATGTGGGATTCTCCCTGGCTGGGCGTCGAACTCGCGTCGCCGCTGCCAACAGCTCCACAGCGCAGCACTTAACCACTGCGCCACCGGGGAGGCCCAGTCATGAGGATCTTGATACAATGGGAAGTAGTAACATTCCTGGATTGACTTACTATTGTGTTGTATGATCTCTTCATATATTCTGTGTATGACTCTTTAAATATATGTATGTATATATACACATAAATAAAATGAAGAAAACAAAGATCAGTTAAAGAATGGGAAAATATTGAGTAGGAGGAAGATGGTGATGGACAGGATCCTTGAGTAATTGCTTCCTTCAGGAATACCAAGGATTCACATCTAGAGGGAGCAGACACATCTAGAACAGAGCTGTGCAGCTGGGAAACTGAAACAGTAATCATAAGTCTCAAAAAAAAAAAAAAAAAAAGCCTGTCTCAGACAATTTGCTCCTGTGAGTTCTACTAAACTTTCAAAGATGCACTAATACTTGTTCTTCAATAATGAACTAGTTCTTCCAAAAAATTGAGAAAAAAAAAGGATGCTTCCAAACACATTCTAAGAGCACAACATCACTCTGATACAAAACTGACAAAGACTCCACACAGAAAAATACAGACCACTATCCCTGGTGAATACAGATGTAAGAATCCTCAACAAAACTGTAGCACACTGAATTCAACAACATAGCAAAAGGATCATGACCAGGGAGAATTTATTATTTATTACAGGGACACAAGGATGGTTCAATATCTAAAAATCAGCTGATGTGACTCACCACATCAACAAAAGGAATGATAAAACTCATAGGATCATATCAATAGATGCAGAGAAAGCATCTGATAAGATTCAACATACATTTATGATAAAAGCCCTCAAAAATCAGAAATGTCTTATGTGAAAACTTCAGTCACTAGCTACTGACTTGACTTTGATTTCTTCGTCTAAGACTGAATTCCAGCTTCATAGTGTTCATGTCAGCTCTCTTAGTACCTTATTTCAATCACTCACTGTGTTAAGAGAATGCCTTTTCAGATGATCATGAGACAAATGCATAAATAAATAAAGGGCCTCCCCGGTGGCCCAGTGGTTAGGCGCTGCACTGTGGAGCTGTCAGCAGCGGTGGCGTGAGTTCGACACCCTGCCGGGGAGATTCCCACATGGCGCGGTGAACCCTTTCGCCACCCCTCGTCTCTGGCCTGTACCCCAGCTGGTATGCATAAATAAATAAATCTTTAAAAAATAAAAGAAATAAAGATAAAGAAAAAATACTTTACTCACATTTGAAATATTACTTCAATGCCTGTTGATTTTGCAAACATTTTTGAAATTATTTCCAGCAGTTATTTCCAACTATGTGGATTTTTATAGAAGGAATTTGTAGCTGTGAGAACTGAAGTGGTTTCCCAGAACACCTTGATAAATCAGAAATCTAGCACATACTGCTACTTCCTAATGTGACTCTCCATATTATATTTCTCCAGAAAGAAGATTGGGACCAGTGAGAGAAAAGAGATTGAATTTTAGCCTGAAACCAGCCTCCTTCATATAGCCCTAACTGATAGGTTGTGACAGCCCTCTCTAGGCTTTAACTTTTCCCACTGTATGTGACAGGAAATTATTGTTCAACAAAAACATACCTCAACCATCAAAAAATTTGTTAGCCCTCAATACATATGTGTTGTAGTAGACTTTACATGGATTTAGCTAGCATGTTATTTGTTGTATGTGAATGTTATATTTATTTAAATGTGTGTATTTTGCTTGTGTGAATATATATGAATTAAAATACTACAACAGAGATAATCAGCTCTAATTTTAGTATTTTATATCAGTATCTTGAAGCCTAACACATGCAGAGATTACATTTTTTTCTTTATTTCTTTATGCATTTCTCTCATGACCAACTTAAAAGGCATCTTCTTACAAAGGAAGTGGTTGGAGCAAGGTGGTGGGTGGAGCCTGAAATGAGCACCGTGGAGTTGGAATTCAGGTTTAGTTTCAAAGATCAAAGTCAAATCAGTAGCTAGTGACTAATGCATGTATCACATAAGAAACCTGATTTAAAAGCCTTAAAAAAAGGGGCTGATGAATAGAGTTGTCAAGAGAAAATTATTGATTAGTAGATGTATCACTTATTAGAGTCTCTTAATAGACAAACTTATGATATGATTTCAAAAGTCCTCCCAGAATGCAATAGTGTGCTTACAGTGACAGTTTTTAAAACAAATTTAGTTTTACTTTGTGGCAACTGATTTAACTTTTTGGTGACTTCCAGGGAAAGGAACCGTTGGTTAAAAAAAAAAAAAAGAAAAAAAGAAAGAAAAGGCCATATATTGCCAATGTCATCTGGCCAGGTTGCCCAGGATGCTGCATGCTTGTAAGTTGCCTGAATTTGTGTATTTGCCTTTATTGTGTGTAGGTGCCCAGAATACATATCAGATCAGCTGAATGATGCAAACAGTAAATTCTTACTCTATGCAGTGATCTAAAGAATTCCTGATGTCTGTGTTTAGAATTAGCCATGAGAGTCAAAATAAAGTATCTTTCACACAACACTTTCTTAAAAACACGTCAGTTTTTGGAGAAATACTGCTTAGTGAGTAAATGAGAGCAGGTTTAAGAAAATAACTTGACTGTTAGAGGCTTTGCAGATCATTCAGCCTAGCCTCTTTCTCAGCAAAGGAGGAATCGTGATGTACATATAGGCAATGACCTGGCAAAGACAACTTAGGCTTCTACCTGGAAGGCCAGTTTCCTGCCTTCCTGCCATATCATGCCACCTAACAATCAGATACTCTGGACTTCTTGTGACTACAGGTCTCTAGAACTGAGCACAGTCAGTGGGCATCTGAGATGTGGTATTGCAGCACAAAGAACTCCCACTTCATCACATACAGAACATTTCCACAATGGGAAAAATACAATAATGGTATTTGAAGCAAACAAAGAGAATATTATCTTCTCATCAGGGAGTTTAAATTTAATCTGAATTAAGTAGGAACTAGAAAGCGGACAAAGGCATCCTGAATTCACATTTGCTTAGCTTTAACAGTTAAATAATTTAGTTAGTTCAGTTATTTCAAAATATTAATAAATCAGCTAAAAGCTTTACTAGCTATTGGCAGATAAAAACTACAAAATCTTTAAAAGAGAAAATCAATTAAAACTGAAAACAATATAGAAACATTATTCAGCTACTCAACAGTTGACAATAAAAGTGAGTTATATGGTGAGTTTAAGTGAGTTAAACTTGTAAAACTTAAATTCTTATCTAGAATTGGTATTCTATTTCATATAAATTTAGAGGATAAGTCCACTGACAATTATGTTGCTGTTCACATACTTTCTTAGAGAAATAACTTACAAATATATCAATGCCTTGGTTTAAGACTTCTAAATCAGATGTCCTATGTGACACATACACACTAATTACTGACTGGGCTTTGATTTCTGAGACTAAGACTGTGACTTCTAACTCAATAGTGTTCATTTCAGTATTAAGTGGTTGGTATTGCAAGAGACCAGTGAACTGCCATGTCCATAATACTTACCAAGGCAACAGCATCATATTGTGAGCAAGAGTGCTGAGGGTTTATCTAAGACCACTATGGGTAAAGAGCATTACCTGCATGGCATGGAGTATACTAAAGAGCATGGTTAAATATTAAGTAAGAATCATTTCTTCTGAAGAATAAGTCAGAAAACCATAATTCAGATGATTTACATAATTTGCTTAAGCTTTGCAAGTAACAGGATTCAGTCTTTGAAACCATGTACTTGGAATCATGTAAATCCAATGAAATTATATTTAAGTTTCAGGGAAGTTATTATCAAGTTTCAGGGACATTTAATTGTTATTTTTGAAGGTGCTATAATTCATTTCAATAAAGCTTTCTCTGGATTAATTTTTGGCTCCTTTTTATTAAAGTCTAAATCCATGACAGATCCATAAGGCCAGGTATCATTTAATAAATTTCTACATGGATGTTGCAGCATGAAAGAGATTCTGATATAAACACTTTAGGAATAGGGCCTCCCTAGTGGCGCAACGGGTTAAGCGCAGCACCATGAAGCTATCCAGAGCCACTGCAGCATGAGTTTGATACCCAGCTAGGGAGATTCCCAAATGGCGCAGCAGACCTCTCCTGCCTTGCCCGCTGCTCCCCTCAGCAGTGTACTTCAGTCGATCTGCCTGTTCTGCTCCCCACTCTGTCTCTGGTGAATCCTCTCACCACCCTGCACCTCTGGCCTGCACCCCAGCTTGTATGCATAAATAAATAAATCTTAAAAAAATCTTTAGGAATATTCACTCATCTAATCCTTAATATCCTTTGGAGCACACTATTATTTCTGCTTGACAGATGAGAAAATCAAAGTACAGAAAAGTTTAGTAATTTATCTAAGGTTAACCAGCTTGTAAGTGGCAGGGGTAGGTATTGAAACTAGAGAGTCTGGTGAAAATCAGTGCTATTTATCTATCACTGAGTCACTTCATGAATTCACCCAGCAAATTTAAATGTAAGGCTTCAGGATCATACATATCTATTTCCTTACCAACCTACTTTGGTTATTGAAATTATACTTTTGCTATGTGTTTAGTTAAGAATCTGAAAGCAACTAATGTTCACACTTAGCTACCACTGTGACATTTCTAATATTTGTTCTTTAGTCCCTAAAGATGCAGGCAAATTAAGATTTTCTTACACCTGTGTGTTACAAAATATACCCCTCCTCTTGGCAATCCACAATGCAACAGTATTGCAATAAAGAAAACTATTTTTTTTTAATTTTGTATAAGACAGTTTTCCAAGTGTAACTGAGTACAAAAAAAAAAAAATAAAAATATTTAGAGCCCAGATGAGCAATTTAGGCAACGCCTCATAAGCACAAGGACTCAGGAACTGGTGTTAAGCAGTGTAGGTTCATTCCTGAACATCCAGAGATGGAAAAACAACCTTTTAAGCCTCCATTTTTTCATTTGTGGAAGTCAAAACAGCCCCTCAGGTTGCTGAGGTTATTTTACAGTGTGGGCAGTGGGCAGTCATGTCATGAAAGGCTTACTGTGAAAACTTTTAAAGACTCGTTTTCATCTGCTTTTATTCCAACAGAGGTTATTTTTAATGTTTTTAACCTTCCTTCAACAAATGCATGAAAGAGAAAAATTCCCTTTCCTCTTCCAACTTGAACAAGTACTGACAACTTCCCAGCCCCATAAGAATCCATTGCTAGAATCCATTTGACTGGGTTACTACTATTGATTTGAGAACTGAAAATCCACCTACAAATAAAATAATGTCCAGGTCTGAACTGTTTTTGAACATAATTTCTTTGAGGAAATTGTGCTAAACTTCAAAAGCTCCAACTTTATTTATTTTTAAATCCCTGTGTTCTCCTCAGAGGTATCAACATTATTCTCCTCATTTCTGCTGTTGACATTTCTTGTTTAAATTGTAAACCTATCAGGTCACCTTGAGAACTGTTCACCAGCAGAGAGATTTTTCGCAAAGAAATTTATCCCGTGTTGACAGCAAAGATGCCACTCTCCTCAAAGCCAAATTCTTTAAACAAAACACAACAAAGCAATCTTTGTGATTTCTTCTCTGACTATGGGTCTGATGGACTTGTTCTCTAGGTACCAAACTGTGTCTCATCTTCTTTTCATCCTCTTTTTACTACATTGCACATGTAACTAAATTTACTACCATGAAAGATGGACAGAAGTCATGCCTTTCCCAAGTGAGTTTTCAGCCACAGCGAGTCCAGGCAAAATAATACTTTCTTGATTCATCATCCAGTTCTGAATCATAAATCAAATGTATGTGGTGAACCAATAGACCCTGCAACCAAAGCCACTAGAAAATAATATGATAAGGATGACACGGCAGGAAAGGGAAGTGGAGTTTTATTTATGGTCCTTGACTCCAGAGCAGATGATAAGCACACTCTACTGAATGCTCCCATTCATGCCTCTGTTTTCTGTATTATTTTCTTCCTGTTGTCAAAAAAAAAAAAAAAACACCTAATAATGACAGTGCATTTCTACATAGCCTATTATATTCATTATCTTTCTTGATCTTGACAGTTTGCTGTCACTACCTTTGGATGAGTAACTGAGGCACAACCCTTAAACCCTCGACCTCCTAACTTTTAAAATCTAATATAAACCAAAACAATTCTTAAGAACTAATTGGGGGGAGGGAGGTTGTACTCTCTGTCTCTGTTCTCTCTACTCTGTCTGCTGTCTCTTACTCTCCTGTGTGTGTTAAGACTGGATCAAAGGAACTACCAGACTAGGCTAGCACCAATGCCATTACAAATAGGAACAGCTTACACTGGTCATTAAACCAGTTTTCAAATGACTTTTTTATGTTTGATAGGCCCCAAACGTTGTCCTATCTAGAGCCAAACAACAAAGAGCAGTAGATCCAGGGCTGGTATCAGGGTGGACAATACCAAACTCTGAAGAGTATTCAGTTCACTATGTTATAAACCAAACAAAAACAAAGTAACCTGGAGTGGGAAAGTGTACAAAGCATGGGGGAGCCTTTCCAGTGTTCCAGGAAGGAAGTAATCCTGTGCATGTGTGGTTCTTCCAACGGCCAAGATTGACTGTGGCCTGGGGCTAGAAAGAAAACTAAAGAACAATCTCAAAAGTGATTTTTTACCACTCGGAAATGTAAATCATGCTTAGTTTAATACTGTTCCATTATAGATTTGTTTCAAAAATCTAAAGGCAATCTCTTGTACCTTGTTAATATTTTCTTATCTATTTATAGGCTTGTGGGAAGTGCCTGGAATTGTTGTTGATGCCTGATAAACTCTTAAACTAAAGGAACCATGAAGTCAAGGTCTATTAAAGTACTATAAGAAAACCCTTGTGCCTATGAAATTTACATTCCAATGTGCTGATCACATTCCTTTTTCTTAATGAAGGAACATTTCTACTCAAGGGTTCCCATAAGAATGGCACTATAAATTTACATTTTTTTCTGGAAGGCATAAACTCAAAAGTCTTACCTCTTGAACTGGTAAAATGTAAAACTGTATCAGTTTGTATCTGCATGAAAATCCATTATTTTGTTACACTTTCTAATGGCGCATTGAAGAGCAAGAGACAACAAAGAACTGAAGATATTATAAGCATAAATATTTGATGTTAAATAGTTTTAAATGAGGGTACCAAATTTAGGATTCCTGAATCAAACCATAAGCACTCACTGTAAAGATCTGGTTCATTAGAATATAACTTTATCCTGATCTTGTTTATTTGTGGGCTTTCTTAACCTTAGAGATAAAATAATTTACTGTTTAACAGCACTCTAAGAGAAAGAGAAATGATTTTGTTTGCTCTCCTCTCTCCCTAAGTACTTGCTCACAATGTTGTAACCAAAAAGCATCGGTGTCAACTATTATTGGAGCAAATAAAGCATCTGCTTATGTTGGGGTATCAGTTGTCTACTTAGTACTTTAATCAGACATTTAATTTTATGCTGCTTTACAGATGTAAAACATTTTAGTTTGTGCCATCTCAGATAATCCTCAAACCAATATGGGAACAGGATGGGCAAATTTTGTTTGTTGGTGGTGCTGCTGTTGCTTCAACAACTGAAACAGAAAAAACAAAACAAAACAGAGCAATGGCCACTCTCCCCTCCCCAACAAAACTCAAAGGGTCTAACTTTTAGTTTACTGCTTTTCTGTTACTTTGTATTTCTTTCATCTTTATGTGAAAGCTAAAGAATAAAATCCAAAATCTATATCTGTCATTTGACATTTTTCTATCTAGTCAAAAGTTATTGTCTTCACGTTATTTCTCAATACCCTTGTGAATCACCCAATTCAATCAAAAGAGTTCACCATGTCACCACATCCGCTGCCTCTCTCTGTGGTTATGTGAGCCTGGGAATTCCTCCAAAGCCAGACCCAGGCCCTATTACCAGGACCTCCCCTGCAGTCACAGGCCTTCAAAACACTTCTCAACAACAGATTTCCTTCTTTTCTGAACTTTCATTTTGCACTGTTTGTATTTCGATTCCACATTTAGAAAAATGCTTCTTTTAGATGTCTTATTGCGCAATGATTTATGACATTATTTATGTAATATGTCCAAACAAAGTTAAGTCCTATACCACAAACATTATGCCTTTCTTTGCTGAAAAGAATTTGTTATAACAGTCATTCTTTATATATATATATGTATATATATATAAATATACAGTCATTATTTCATATATATGATATATAAAATATATACATGATCTATAATACATATATAATATACACATACATTCATTGTTCATATATAGATACGTATGCTCTCCTCTCTCCCTAAGTACTTGCTCACAATGTTGTAACCAAATGTTAACAAAATGTCAAATGTCAACAAAATAGGCAAATGAAACTCAAAAGCAAGATTTTATGTAGGGGCCCCTGGTGGCGTAGGGGTTAAGTCTCAGTGCTACCATGCTATCACCCCTATGACTTGAGTTCGATTCCCAGCCAGGGAGCTAACCCACATGGCACAGCAGAACTCTCCTGCTGCTTCCCTCAGCAGTGTATTTCAGTCAATCTGCCTGTTCTGCTTCCCACTCTGTCTCTGGTGAATCCTCTCACACACACCCATACCTCTGGCCTACACTCCAGTTCTTCTATGCATAAATAAAAATAAATCTTTTAAAAAAAATTTCTGTAGCAAACAATTAATTTCTGGCAAACCAACTGATTTCTTATTTATTACCATACTTTGTAGTAGTAAAGTGCATTCAATCATTCTAATTCACAGGTACTTTGGGAAATCTGATATATTTCATAGCAGGTACTTAAAATAGGCAATGAGATACATAGGTACAGTTTTCAAATATCTATTTCCCAGAAAAACTACCTATTAAGCTTTTTGGTAGAGAGAACAATTCCACCTCACCTGCCCTCAAAGATACTCACATGCTAATCATCAGAAGTGTGAATATGTCACCTTACAAGAAAAGGGATAATTCAGATGTTAATATTCAGGTTGGGAGATTACTCTGGAAATATAGAGATGGACCCAATGACTTAAAAGTCCCTTAAGAGAGAAAGATAAGGGTCAAAATTAGAAAAAGGAAATAACAACAGAACCAGAGATCAATGTGCTGTAAAGATAGGAGGGGTCCTAAATAAGTAATGTAGGTGTTTTCCAGAAACTAGAAGATGCAACAAAATAGACTGCCCCCTGAAGTCTCCAGAAGGAATGCAGCCTTTCTATCATCTTGGTTTTAGAATCTTGAATTCTGGAACTCTACGAGAATAACTTTGTATTCATTACATGGTCATTTGTTAGAACAGTTAATGGCAAATTAATATGAACACAAAGAAGATATTTTCTTCAAAAACAAAAGTCAGGTTATATTATTTACATAAAAATATTTTCTCCTATATTCCTGTTATAAGTGGAGGGAGGGGGAGGATAAGGGCTCAAAATGGGGTAGAAAAGAGCACAAGGGACTATGGTGATGGGTCACAGGTGTATTGGTGGTGGGTTACCCAAGGGGAATACACAATATAAAAGACATAAATAACAATAAAAAAAGAATAAAAAAAGAGAGAGAAAATATTGCAAAAAAATTAAAAAAAAAAGTTTTCTCTCCATAACATTGGATTTTATTGTGTTGACTGCTAACATGGAGGCCCCAACATCCTGCAAAATCAGGATAACATACTCAATCTCCGAAGTGTGTGAAAAAGACTGAAAGTGAAAGACTTAGAGACTTCAAAATTAAATGCAGTATAACTGAACAATTCTCATAACTAAACTGCAACTTGGATTCACTTGGTTTAGAGTTATCTCATCAGCTTAATGAAATGTAAGGAACCCTGTACAGTGATTAGGTGCTCATGGACTTAAGGGCAATTGTGTTTGGTATTTCCCATTGGTTTCTTTCCCCATTGCTATTTTGCGAGTTGTTAGAGCTGATAAGAAAACGCCTAATCGATGACTGTCCTTTCATTCTTCCACTATGAGTTCATGCTTATCAAATTTGCCAAGGATTCCACAGCTATAAAACTCCAAACAAAACAAAACTGAATATACTGAATACTGGAAGCTCCACTGAAAATTCTATCCTTATAAATTAAGTAAATTCTTTTTTCTTCCCAAAGAAAACATATTATAACCTGTAGTCTTCTTCTCTGTTAAAAAATCAGCCATCACAGTTAGGTTAAATAAATTGAGAATATTTAAACAAAAGGTATTACTCTGCCACATAGAAATGAAATGCAATTGTGGATATATTGACGGGACATGGATAAATGTTGTTGATGGAGTGTTACGTAACAAAAATAACAAGACAAAGCAATCTGTAGAGCAGAAGTTCCCAATCTTTTTAGTTTCAAGATATTGAAGGTACATTATTATGTGAATTATACCTATTCATTGTTATGAGAAATGCAGATTTATTTAATATGCTTCTATATTAAATCACTTAAAGCAACAATAAAGGAGCCATTGTCTATTTACATTAATAACATAATAGTATAAATAGCTATTTTTTCCCAAAACCTAACAATTTAGTGAGAATAGTGGCACTACATTGCATTTTGCACAATTTCTTTAGCGTCTTACTTAATAGAAAGCAGTTGGATTCTTACATCTATTTCTGCCTTCTGGGCTCAGCAACTTCTCTCTATTTTTGTGAGAAGACAAGAATGAAAACAATAGACAATGTCTTAGTATTATGATGAAAATAGTTTTAAGGTCATGAACTCCATGAGAGAATCTGGAAGACCACCAGAGGTGAGAGGGCCATACATTTAAGAACACATGCTCAGTCTATCTATCTGTCTATCTGTCTGTCTGTCTGTCTGTCTGTCTATCATCTACCTACCTATCTATAATTTTCTTAGAAAAAATTTTGGAAGAATTTTGATTGCATACAACACTAGTAGTAGTAAAATAATGTAAGTGTTATATACTACCTATACAATAGCATATAATATTTACAGTTAACATATTGAATGCTTACCAGGTTATTGGCATTGGGATAAACACTTAAAACTATTCTATTGTGCATTATTTCACAAAAGCTCTCTTAAGCAAGTAATCTCATTTCAGGGAAGGAAACTCATTTCACAAGCGAGGAAACAGATGAGAAAAAGTATGCTGTTATTTGGTAGAACCAGGATCTTATTTTAACATATCTTACTCTGAAGCCCGTATTGTAAGTTGTAATTATAAAATGTAAGAGAAAAATTAATTGACAGAGCATCAAAGTGCATGTATCTGTCAGCCTGCATGCACTGTCTTTGTCTCTTTGCAAACAAAAACATTTTGAGAGAAGAAACATGTCCAATAATTGATGCTACTCCCAATTGTAAGCAAGTTCATAATCATTTTTTGCCTAATATGTTGCTTTCCATTGACACAGAAACATATTTTTCCAATTACACTATCAGTATAAAAGTTTTATATTCTAAGAAAACAAAAATAGGAGTTGAGTATTGATTTATAAAGTTTTTTTTTTTTTAAGTAGTGTCTAGCTCTTGGAACATTATGACCACTTTTTAATGATTCATTGTAAAAGACGTTATTGTGTCTGTCTTTCCAATCAGAGTTCTGGCCTGGGGAACACTCACTGTATTTCTTTTTTTCCCCAAGAAATTGATCAAATAACTATTGAATTCATAAGTCATTCAGAATGAGTTTCCTTAAACTTTTGAGTCTATCCATACAGATTATCAAATAAGGATGGCAGCAATTAGATTTCACAATTAACATTTAAAAAGATTTGACTTTAAATCAGTTCTAAATCTAGGTTCTAAATTAGCAGTGTGCCCAATAAATGGTGTATATGTGGTTTATATGTGCATTTTTCTCTGGTCAATAAGTGTAAAAAATTTATCAGGTTTACAAATGGACCAGTGACCCAAAAAAGCTGGAAATCATGCCCTTCATCAAAATTCAATACATCATGAAAAAAAAAATCTAAATTACTTTATATCATTATAAAGACTAAAACAGTCACCTGGAGTAAAAAAATACTTCTCAGAAATAATTACATGTACATGAAAGAGTCAATCTCCATACAAATAAGATTCAGCCATTATAGTAAGTTAATTTATAAATTTTTAAAAAATCTAGTAAAAATAATAAAAGGAAAGTAATATAAACAATGAATTAAAGATATACTTGCATTCAAAGCTAAGAATATAAGGACAGTTGAGATTAATTTGATTTTAATTTGAAATACATTATATTTCCCCTCAGTAAAATTCTAATGAAATGTTACACTCAAAGAAACAATATTTTACAATCTTTGCTTTGATTAGGACCCATCATGAATGAAATCATTTTTAAAGGTTGTTATAAATCCTCTTACATTGTTTCTAGAAGGCATTATTAATTTTAATTTGATAAATGTTCTAACATACTTTTGAAAAAGGTCTTTCAAGATGTTATAAAAACAGGTTGTCGGGCCTCCCTGGTGGTGTAGGGGTTAAGTCTCAGCACCAGGCCCTATCACCCCTGAAGCCTGATATCCATCCAGACCAGGGACAAAGCCACTTGGCAGCAGACTTCTCCTGTCTTGCCCACTGCTCCCCTTAGAAGTGGGTTTTCAGTAGGTCCACCTGTCCTGCTCTCCACTCTGTCTGGCGAATCCTCTTTACCCCCTGCATCTCTGGCCTAGACCCCAGTTCTTATATGTATAAATAAATAAAAATAAAACTTTAAAAAGAAAAAAAAAAGTTGTCTTTGGTCCCTTTATTCAAAACTGCAACATGAAGTTGTATATAAACACAACTTTTTATGATCCAGTTACAGCAGTTGGGATAATGTGTACAAAGTTGCTTTTTTCTCATTTTAACACCTATAAAATGTATTCCTATCAGTGACACTCAACTTCATTATTCATATGGAGATAGGAGTGTGCAATAATAACTTCCCTTCAGCTTTCTTGTAACCTCCCTTACTATGACAGTATCACACTCAATCACACGCCAAACTAGAGATACTGAAAGGAGTAAGGAACAGGAAAACATGATTTGATGAATTATAAATATAATATCAGCTCCAAAATAACCTAGATTTAGACAAGATCCATATATTTGCATCCAGATAACATTCCTGTTTCAAGAAATTATGTAGAGGTACCACTAATCCTACAACTATATCCTAGTATCCTAGTCAAAAAAGACTATCACTTCAAGTGGAAGACTGGCACTGAAAGCTATCTCAATAAATAACTAGAGGCTATTGGGTTACATATCTTATACTCTCACTTCTTGTTTTTAATCAAATTTCCCTTATAATATCGTTTCTTTCCATACCAGCCAGCAATGCCATTGCCAGGTAACCGAAGAATACAAAACACGATTTCCAAGTGATAGATGCACTCCTGTGTTCATTCCAACACCATAACAGCCAAGTTATAGAAACAAGCAAGTGCCCAAGGGCAGATGAGTGGATCATGAAGTCGCGGTATTCACACACAATGGAATACTACTAATTTGGTGATTTGTGACAAAATGGATGGAATTGGAGATTATGCTAAATGAATATATCAGACAGAGAAAAAGACAACAATTTCACACATGTATAGAATACAGAGAAAGTTTTCAGACAAAAGACAAAACTAAACCAAAAGAAACCCTGGAAATCTGACTATAGAACTGAGGCTACCAGAAGGCGAGGATGGAGTAATGGGAAGCCAATTACTTGGCGGGGGGTGGGAAGAGGCAATGGACTGCAGTGGAGGATTATGGCCACTTGGGTGGTGAGTGTGGAGTGGTAACAGACACCTGAAGGTTTATCTATTATTCTAAATCATATACAGTACTGTAAATGTTACCTAAATAAAATAAACAAATGCTTTTTGAAAAGAAATTTTGTGGTAATAGCACAGATTCCAACTATTATTGAATAGCCTGTTCATTTTTAAAGACTATACAAATGGTATTTCATGAATCTTGACACTAAAAGAAAGTGTAGAATTACTGACATTTACGCTGGGACCTGAGTTCCTCCCACACACTGAAGATGATGTTGTAGAAATGATACACTCATGTATGGAATACAAAGAAAAAAACAGTCACATTTTTTAAAAAAATAGCAAAATATTCATCTTGAGATAACTTAGCCTTTCCATCTAAAAGACAGCTGTGTTTGGGTTTCATCTACCACCAACAGAACTGAACTTATAGTTTTAGAATAAAACGTGTGGTGTCAGCTGACTGTGATGTTCAGGGACTGTGCTGATATGAAGGATTCCAGGACCTTGAAGTATGTCACCAGGAATCTTTCTCTTTATTGTTTATCTCTTTGTGCTTTGTCTATTTTCTCTCCCCTTGCCACAATAAGGAATGGTGAGGAAGTGATGTGCCAGGATTACAAAACTCAATGCTTTCCATCTTAGAAAGAAGACAGAGTTTTTCTCATTTGATTCCATATAGATAGGATTGTAGAGACATTCAAGAGTCTCAGAGGCATTTGTGGGAACTTGCTATAGCTCTAGCTTTCTATATATTATGCCTGGTAGCCCACTAAACAAATGCCCGTAGGTTATAAGAGGTCATGCTGCTGGTCTAATTAAACAGCAGATTCTATTACAATAACCTCATATTGAAACTATGACTCATGCATAAGCAAGCCCTATCTTGTTCAGGCATTCATGTACCTTCTTATATATCAGCAATGTATTTTTCCCTACTCACTCTTTGTCCTCAATTTGTATAAAGCCAATAGTACTACATTGAAAAGTCTTTTTAAAGTGACTCTCCACACAGTTCATATTTGTTATAAACATCTTTCTCCTCAAGTGCTTTCTGTATATATGCTCAAAATCAAGAAAAACCAAAAACTAACCCAAAAAAGCCCACAAATGAAAACCTACTTCTTTTTTTAGTTTATTTAATTCTTAATAATTCTGTAGGAATTACTCTAAGGAATGTTTAAAAAGTTAAAATTAGTGGATCCCTCAAAATATCTCCTAAATAATAAATCTGAAGCAGAATAAATAAATCTGGTAGCAGTAGTCTGAAAATCATACTTTGTGTAAATACCTTTCTAAGGAGGTTCAGCAAGTTTTCTCTAAGTGGTGTAACAGAGAGTTTAATGATCTGATGTCCATTGGCAGGGTTAGCAGAATCGTGCCCATTCAATGAGTATACAGGTGCATAAATATGTAGAACTATTTTGCTTGCTTTCTTAGCAGTAACTAGCAAACATGCATTATATAATGAGAAGGAAGAGGAGGAGGGAGAGAAGGAAGGAAAGGAAAAGAATGTTGCAGACTAAAAATTCTGTAATACATATAAAATTCTGTAATACATATACATTTCTCCCCATATAGAAATACATGTATTAATCAGAGTTTCCAAAGAAACAGAACCAATGGGATGTATACAAAAATTGACTCACGCAATTATGGAGGCGGGGAAGTCCTAAGCTCTGCAGGATATCTCAACAAGCTGGAGCCCCAGGAAAGGCGATGGTTCCACAGTTCCAATCCAAAGGAAGACAGGAAACCTAGGAAGAACAGATATTTCAATTTGAGTGTGAAGGCAGGGAAATACTGATGTCTCAGTCTGAAAGCTATCAAGGGGAAGAATTTCCTATTACTTGGGGGAGGACCAGATTTTTAATTCTATTCAAACCTTCAACTGAATGAATGAAGCCCACCCTCATTATAGAAAGCAATCTGTTCTACTTCATCTATCAATTCAAAATGTTTGACTTATCCAAAAATACTCTTATAAACACACCCAGAATAATATATGACCAAATATCTGGAAAAATCAGTGGCCCAATCAAATTGACACATAAAATTAACCTTCACAGTACACATACCCAGTGTCTCCGATCTCCTTTCTGTGAAGTACATTTCTCATCTTCAACATTCTGAGTTTTCCATTTGGAAAAGTAATGCTAAGAAGTGCTATTTTTTTTTCTCTGAGAAACCAACAACCTAGCACATTCCAAAGACTCATCTACTGAAGATTCCCTGCATTTATAAGTCCAGAATTGTCATGTTTAGTTACAGGGAAAATAGTTGTCCTTGGCCTGGTAACTCATGTCATTCAACATAAAGACTTTCTGTCTTACAAACGTGATCTGAACTAGTCTACAGTTTTGAGATCACTTTCCCTGTTAGAAATGTTTATGTCCTGTAGAACTGGGTCCTTGGTCCTCACAAACTAATCTCTTTTCACATTATTGATGAATGTATAAAAATCATGATCACAAGACAAATAAGGGACCATGTACAGATAAAAGCGGTAGAGTTCTAAGCACTAGTGATTTTTTTCATTTAGACAACTGGCTTAATTTTCTGTCTCATCATGTCCTAAGAAGTAAAAATCTCCCTCTAACCAGCATGTGTGATTGTGTGTGTGTGTGTGTGTGTGTGTGTGTATGTTGTGATACACCATCACAGTCAGCACAGTCTCTAGAAAAGAATTCTTACCTTGGAGTCAGGAAAACTGTGACTAAGTTATGACTCTGCCAATAATTCTACTTGGAAAATTAGGTATAGTAAAATCACTAAAATGCTTTGTAAAAAGCAAATGTTTTCCCCATATAATTCATCTGTCAAGTGAATTTTAATAAGAAGAAATAATGAAAAGTTATTTAATTGTTTCACTTAAAGACAAAGATAAATCAGAATAATTTCTTTTATTGGAGCCAAAGAGCCTAACATAATTTTGCATTGCCCTTAAATAATTTATTCAAAGTAATGCTTTGTTGCATTGTGCTATGATTTAAAGGATTGCTTTTCATTGATATTTGCCAGTTTAAAGTCAAAGGTAATGTCTGTATTTAATTGCATAGTGTCACTTTATATTGTTACAGACATATTATAGAATTCTCCAGGGTCATTTTCATTGCTAAATAAAACACATTTTATTTAACTCATGGTTCTGCTCTGTAGGGTCACCAGACATTTCCCCAAGAGATTAAAGTTTTCTTTTTGGTTATCTCCAGCAAGAAGAGATTTTTAAATAGCATTTTGTACTTGCAAAATACTTACCTGTATGAACTCTCAGAAATGATAAGCCTTCAGAGATGTGACTTATAGCAGACAAAAACACATGAATCAGGGCACAAATACCAGTTGTATTCTGGACTTCTCAGTGCCGCCCCCCCTAAGTCTCTGTAAACAGACATGTGGTTCCCTCTCTTAAGCATTATAGTGAATGCTGTTGTGTTATATTCTGTTATAATTTTATCTAACAATCTAGTGAATGATTTGCCGTCACCTTTTGTTACTATAAGTTGAATATGCATTATCCTTTTAACTCTATTTCCCAGAACAAATTGCTGAATGAAAGGTCAGCCTATCTTGAGTAATGTGAGCTGCTAGTCCACTTGCCACTTGATAGTTATCATGGAATGGAAATTTAGTGACTTTTCAAAAACAAATTCCTGGGGAAAATATAACAAGGAGAGGTTTAAATATTTATCACAGAATAAAGATTCAAAATGATCCAGACCAGCTGCATATTTTAGTTGGAATCAAGAAGACAGACTTGATTACTCAGAAACTAAGCTGACTTTAAAATAAATTAAGAAACTAAGATAATCTCTGGTTTGAACAATAATAAGGGTAATAAATTAGGCTGGGTTTTCTCTGTATAAACACTTCTTTAAAAACACAAGCCTTACTGTATTATATTAATAACCAAAGCCAGAGATGTTGTCTCATTCTTCTTTGAGCCTAGGCCGTAGCCTTAGAATTTTGCTTTGTTTTGTGGCACTGCCCAGCACCTAGGCTTCCTTTGATATCTACTGCATTGTACAGTGTAAAAGCACAAGGCAGATGGTGAAGAAAGGACAATCTACTCCTTGCTCAAAGCAACATCCCTTTAATGAGTCATCATGACACCTTTTGAAGGCAAAGTCTGACAAAGGTGCTTTGGGGCTGGGTGTGCTATTCCAGGTCCCCAATCTTGTTTCTGCAATGGCTGCTTCCTCCTTGTTTCTGCTGGCACTGACCAGCTAGGACAGAGATCAGGCTTTTCTAAGCGTATATATGTATACATGATCAGATTTCCACACTTAGCCAACATGCATTACAGATTATATTCAGAAAAAGTTTTTTTCCAGAGAAGCAAAATTTTCTTTCCTCTCTGATCTCAGAATGGTCAACTTTAATATAAACATTCACTCTAGCAGTATATCGTGATGCTATGCCTTGTGAAAACAACGTAGCATGTTGAACTATTTCTGCCAACGATCTTAATGCAGTAGCCTTGTAGCATATGCTGTTTATCAAGAGATACATAAACCACTGTTTGAGAAGAATTCTATAAATAGTAAAGATTGCTGATTTTTAACTCAGTATGTTCATTTTATTGTTTGTCCTAATTGCAACACATTCCTTATTAGGATCTCTTTCATGTAACACTAATCTTCTTGATCTAATTCTGTTATAAGGAAATTTTCACTTATAATTAAAAGAGAACTCCACAATTTAATGACAGGAATTAATTTTTTTATTAGCTTAAAAACTCAAGTGTCAAAGTAATAATTTGTTCAGAGTCCTAATTTTGGTCACTTGTTGCTCCTTTTCAATGTCCCTGGAATGGCACTAATACCACAGCAAGCATCTGGGTCAACTACAGATGTTCACTTTATGAATGGAGATCAAAAAAGTGATTTGTACAATAAGAGTGTCTGCAAACTATGTCCTGGGAGATGAGTATGGAGGAGTGGTGAATCTACAGAGTCCATGGCATGAAAACAACACGGGACAGCTATAGCATGATGTTACAATGACATTTAAAATAATATTAGGCTGTGTTCACACAGTGCATACTGGGAAAAGAAACAGTTCTAGCCTTAGTTTTAATTTAGGCTGGCTAGACTGAACTTGGAATGCTATTTTTAGGTATGAATATTAGAATTTGAAAGTGATATAATAGGTTGTGAAAAATGCAAGTGTTTTTTTTTTTTTTTAAGTCTTTTAAGTATGAAGGCCAGAAACTCATGTTTTGGTATTTACTATATCCACATTATTCATGGCCTTCTTGAGTGAGTGTAGGTTTCAAAGATCTATAACACTCATATATACATATATTTACATAAGTCATATGTATATATAATCATATATGTGATTTTACATGAATATATACACATATTTCAAGATATATATGAATTTACTTATGAAAGTAAATTATAAAATCTGTAGATATTCTAATAATATTAAACTATATTAAGTTAGCAAAGATCCCCTTAATCCTCACAATATATTTCCTGACTTTAGAGGTGTAATTCAATGCGGATTTTGTAATATTTTAGAAAATACTCCAAACATAAAGAAAATACTAGAGTAATCTATTAAAAGCTTACACAAGTTTTAAACAAACCACTTGAAAAACCAGCACCTAGCCTAAATAAACTTTAACAGTTTACAGTATGTTTTTCAGATAAATAAAAATGACATTAAAAAAAAAAAATCCAGATACACATGATATACTCTTCAAATAGTTCTGGTGACACTAATCAATTGCCTCTCTCCTAAAATAATCTTATCTGGATTCTGGTGTGTATTCTTTTCTCAATGATTGATTATTTTTGTCAAAAGCTTAAATGTGTATTTTAAGATTTAAATATATACTTTTATTGAATAACATTTCTGTGATTTAGTGATGTGAATAAAGTAGATTTAATTCATCAGTTATGATTACTATAGCACATTCAATTGTGTGATTACATCACAATATATATATTTTTTCATTCTGACTAGATATTTAGATTGTTTATAGTTTTCTAGTATTACAAACAATTCATTTTAATGTAAAAATCTCAAAGCTGGTGGGCCAATTTAGAATCATACCAGTAGTGAAGAAGAGTTACTGTTCACTCACTTATATTAAAGTCACTTATATTAATGTTTGTTGTGACTCTACTAAATGTAATTTTAATTAATTGCATTTATGGTGCTTTTTACTATTGAAGTGGATGGATCATGTCATCTTGGCCATTTGACTATGTCTCTTGTGAATTCAAAGCCTTTGCTAGTTTTCATATTGGTTACTTTAAATTATTCTTTAAGATTTACATAAACTATTTGTTCACTGGATGCTAATCTTTCACTTTTCATGTGTTAAAATAATTTCATCCAAATGTGGCTGCTCCTTTTTATTGCTTTATGAGATCTTTTCCCGTGCATATTTTTTTGCTTTACAGAATGCCAATTTACCAATCTTTTCCTTGATGGTATGACTCTTGCTTCTCTTGGATACAGTTCATGTGGCAGAATGTGGGTTTTTAAAATTTACATGCTACTTTCAATGCTTTTGCATTTCTCCCCAATCTTATAACAGTAATAATTACATCCAAGACACGTTTTTTTTCCTTCTGTCACTTTGCCTGATGACCCACTTATAACTGGGCTTCCTGAGAGTGACTGTAACATTTATTTATTTATTTATTTATTTATTTATTTATTTATTTATTTTAAAGATTTTATTTATTCATACAAGCTGCGGTACAGGCCAGAGGCGTGGGGCGGCGAGAGGGTTCACCAGAGACAGAGTGGGGAGCAGAACAGGCAGATCGACAGAAACACACTGCTGAGGGGAGCAGTGGGCGAGGCAGGAGAGGTCCGCCCCGCCACGTGGGAATCTCCCCTGCCTGTAGTCGAACTCGCGTCACCGCTGCCGACCGCTCCACAGTGCAGCACTTAACCGCTGTGCCACCAGGGAGGCCGTGACTGTAACATTTAGCAACAGTAAACCTCCTGATGTCTACTGACAGAAACAGAGGCTCACCAATTACCTGATGAATATTAATAGTGTCCCAATATATTCATGGCTAACAGAAAAGATTAAAGTTGTTGATTTCAGTATGAATAAAGTTTAGGATAGGGAATAATTCAGGGTTGGCACTTCACATTTTGATAACACATTGGGGTGAAGCAATGATCCTCAATTTCTATGGACAGGAGCCTCCTGGCACAGCAAGAATACTTGGACAAGAAGGGATGATTTAGAAAATGAATGATAGTCTTGGAAATACAGAAGCCTTGTAGGTAGTGTGGCATGACAGTAACCTTAAAGTAACTGAAGTGCTGTCATGTGAAAGAGGAGTAAGACTTTGTGTGTCGGGCCTCTCTGGTGCGTAGGGGTTAAGTCTCAGTACTATCACCACTAAGGCCTGAGTTCAATTCCTGGCCAGGAAGCAAACCCTCATATGGTGCAGCAGACCTCTCCTGTATCTCCTGCTGCTCCTCTCGGCAGTGTATTTCAGTAGATTTGCCCGTTTCGCTCCCCACTCTGTCTCGGGGAATCCTCTCACCACCACCCCCACACATCTCTGGCCTACACCCCAGTTCTTGTACGCATAAATAAATTTTAAAAATCTTTAAAAAAAGATTTTGTGTATCCTTAGAGATTTAGATGGACAGATCAAGGGGTAGAATTGGTATCAAGGCAGCTTCCAATATGGTATAAGAAAAAGTATTGATGCCATAAAATGTGAATATAGGTGATATCAAACATAGCACAGGAAATATTGAAGACTTTTTTTCTTCTGGAGGATTAAAATCTTTTGGTTGGAAGCTTGTATTATCTTTTTCTACTTTACAGAAAAATAGAATTACAATGCTCACAAATAAATGGACTTCCTTGGTAAATAAAGAACGCCCCATCTTTCAAGTATGAAAAATTAACTACCGAAAGGTGCGAAAGAGACTGTTCCTCTAGCTTATAGAATATTTTGATAAATATAATTATTGTTTCTTTCAAACTTTACTTACACAGCCCTCATTAAACAACTAAAGGAGATAATTATTCAGGTATGGATAACATAAAATGTAGAGAAATATACATGTATTATTACAAACTATTCTGAAACAATGATTCCTATATTAGCTTAGGCTCAGCTTATATTTGCAAATCTATCCTTAAGAAATGCATAGGACGGGCCTCCCCGGTGGCGCAGTGGTTAAGCGCTGTGCTGTGGAGCTGTCGGCAGCGGCGACGCAAGTTCGACACCCGGCCGGGGAGAATCCCACATGGCGTGGCAGATCTCTCCTGCCTCGCCCGCTGCTCCCCTCAGCAGTGTATTTCTGATCTGCCTGTTCTGCTACCCGCTCCGTCTCTGGTGAACCCTCTCGCCACCCCACGCCTCTGGCCTGTACCCCAGCTTGTATGTATAAATAAAAAAAATAAATCTTTAAAAAAAAAAATGCATAGGACAGGAGTGAACCACAAACATGTTTTTTATCATATTGGATTATAAATCCTAGCATTGCTTTGAACAGCACTGTAGATTCACATAGCTTGTGTTAGTAGTAGTGTTAGATTAAACTAGTTAATTTGACATAACGCTTTCCAGCACCTTAAAGACTCTGTTTATTACTCAAATAACTAAATTTTTCATATTCACTTTTGTAGTAAGTGAATTTAGGTTTAACCCAAATGCATAATTATAAAAAAAACAAACAAATTTAGTATAGTGTTTCACTCAAGGTACAGTCTTACGGTGACTAGACCAACAAAGTTGTAGAACTTCTTACTTTTCATGGAAATGTTCTTTATCTGTGCTACCCAATAGGATAGCCACTAGCATAAGCCTTGGAAAAGTGGGCAGCATTACCGAAAGACTGAACTTTTAAATAGTATTTAATTTTTATTAATTTAAATATAAGTATAAATGGACACATATGGCCAGTGGCTACTACACTGGACAGTATAAAACTAACCTGAATTTCCAGTGGTCCTTTCAGATATAATACCCAAATCTTGCAGGCAACTTAGCTAAGACTTACCCAGAATCTCAGAATTTTTATTTTGAGCGTCTTAAACCTTCAACTCAATTAAAATTTACAGGTAGATAGGGCAACTGAAATTTGCAAATCCGTTATCTTTTGTATTTCAGCAACAAATTCTTATAGATGATATGTGAATTTGAGTGTATACATAATACATTAAAATATGTTGCCATTTCTAGTTTTAATTTTACTGTTAAATATTCCCTATCCCATTTAACTACAATATACGTGCGAGGTGGGCAGGGAAAATAATTTCACCCTTACAGCAAATGAGAAAATAAATTCGTATTTTTTTTGTCCTTGAAATCATGTATCTAATAATAGAAGGACTTTCTACATTCATTTATTAAATTAGAAAATATTGAGACTTTTCAATGTGATATATATTAAGCCCTAAATAAACATTTAGTGACAGATTTCCTATGTACATTACTAGATATATTCAATTTTGTCCAATCATCACTTGGGAATTTACTGAAGTAATTTTCAGTATGGTCTTAGAATATTTCTTCAAATTAATTTTATTACTCAGAATGGGACATTATCCTATTCTGAAGAAAATGGAACAAGTATTACTTTTTAATGAGAGAATTAGAATTGTTTGAGCATTTCTGTCATTCTACTTGATGCAGAAAGAATAAAGATAAATGACAGAGAACTCCTGTGGCGTTCTTAAGAATCTTTAGGGCAAGTGTTTGATGTTTTCATTATTTTCCCTGAATATCTGAATAACAGTGAGAGTTTAATAAATATGTCAAATAAGTGAATAGTCTTTTTCACTTCTAAGAAGTGACAGTCCATTAAGGAAGACATGTTTTAACCATAACAGTGTCCAGTGAGAAAGTGCAAGTATATCTAAAAGGAAATATACACTATGTTATACACCGAAACTTGGTGTATTTCTTGAGTGGTCCTAAAAAATCTTAGTGGAATGTAAAATTTCCTACAACACTACAGTTTTTAACTATGCTGTTTCACCTCTTCACTCTTTTTCACTCATCACTTAGTATTCTAACGGCCTTATGCCACCCCAATGTCCTATTTGGAAGCTCTTCACAATATGTCTAATATGCCAAACTGGAAGTTCTTAACCCAAATTATTTAGCGCCTTGACCTATTAAGTAGTTAAAGGAAATCTATTTGCTGTAATTAGTAATCGTTAAAAGAGCGATGTATTCATTCTCTCAGGGATATTTACATTAGGTTTGTTTGTTCATCAAGAATTTTGCTGGTCTAAAAGATGCATTTCAGATATTTTACATTTGTGATGGGAAATGTGTGAGGGCTTCCAAGTACCCCAAGATCTCAGGAACAGGCAATCTTTCTGCTTTGACCCAGACCAGGTCTGTGGTGGTAATGGGAAAACTTGTGTTTTCTTAGGGATCTACCTCATGATATAAAGTTATTAATTATTTTTTGTACTTGAATTTCTCACTGTGAAATGAGAATCATATCTAAATTTAACTTTCCAGGGCCTAGTACAGATTCATTAGATAACTTTCCTCAGTGGTTAATCATTAGTAAAGGTCTGTATGGGAAATCCTCCCTGTACATCTGCCAAACATTCAATGCATAAACAGATAATCTTTCTCTGCTAAGTCCTTGAAGGTTTGCCTCTGATGGGTCTGATCAAGCACTTTATCAAACTATAATTGCTAAGCTCTTCTTGTTAAATTGGCTGAGACTTTAATTGAGAATTTATCTTTGCCTACTGATAGGCAAATTATAATTTCTGAATTTATAAATATCTCCAGAGCACACTCTCAGAGAAAGCAGAAGTTTTCCTCAGTATCTCTGGGTGTGTAGATATTATCTTTAACTCACGTGAAGTATTCTCTAAGTTTAACCCTGAACTAATTTCCTAACATTTTATTTTTCATTTTTAGCTTTTCCAGTCTCTTTCAAATGCCCTCTTTTTATACACACCCCTAAAACTATGTATCTCTCAGTATCTACCTCAACATACCTTCTTTTATGAAATTTACTAACATGATATCTTATTTCTAATTTTTCCTACCCTATGATCATGTGTTAATATATAAATTACTGCTTGCCTTCTTTCACACACTCATCCTACACAGTGGCATAATTTACTGTTTTAATGAATTTACATAATATTACATGTGATGGAGATCAATCTTTCTGTTCTGTTCCCCACTCTGTCTCTGGTGAATCCTCTCACCACTCCACAAATCTGACCTACACCCCAGCTTGTATGCATAAATAAATAAATAAATCCGTAATAAAAAAGAAAAAAGCCTTTAGAAAGTGCAATAACATAGCACTAAATTCTCACTGAATTTTAGCCAGCAGAAACAGTCCCTCTTTTGTGGAGAATGAGCAGTTGCATAACAGAAATGCTGTGGTCACTTAACCTACTTCACTGCCACCTAGAGAAATTGCTTCGGGTCAGCGATGGCCACTACTTGCAATTTGGCACATATGGAAGGAAATGCAGGGATGTTTGAGAGTCATAACAGACTCACTCCCACAGGAAAGTAAAATAAGAGAGGACTACATTATTTATTAAGAGTATACAAGTTGTAGGTAAGATATATTTCAACTCAGGATAATTTCATACCATATTTTCATGGAGATTCATGTGTATCCATTCTAGACCTATTGTAACAAAATCTCTTAAGAGATGAGGTCTTGGAACTACGAAATATTTTTCATTATGGCAAGCATAGGAATCTTTTCTTTGGGTGTAATCTCTCATTGAATTAATTTTAGTGGAGACAGGGCCCAAGGTGTCACATAGTTCTAATTCACATTCTCGAGAAATTAGAAGCCGATAAATTACCTATGTGTTGCTAATCATATCTCTGTCTGAATCATTGAAACTAGAAATTAAAGAATAGTTTAAAAGTTATTCATGAGAACTAAATAGATACTTCTCCAGAGAAGACATATAGATGGACAACAAGCATGTGAAATACTTTCATCATCACTTATCAGTGAAATGCAAATCAAAAACACAATGAGATACCACTTCATACCTCTGAGAATGGCCCATATCAAAAAGACCAGAAACAAATACTGGTGAGGGTAGAGAAAAAGGAACCCTCATACTCTGTGGGTTTGAGTGTCGACTGGTCTAGCACTTGTGGAAAGCAGTATGAAAGTTTTGCAAAAGATTAAAAATAGATCTGCTATAAGACCCAGGAATTCCACTTTTAGGCAGCTATTCAAAGACTATAAAAACATGAATCTGAAAGGAAACCTACACTCACATGTTTATTATAGTATTATTTACAATAACCAAGATACGGAAACAACCCAAGTGCCCCAAAACAGATGAGTGGATCAAGAACAGGTGGAATATATACAAATGGGATACTACACAGCAATCAAAAAAGATAGACTCTTACCATCTGCAGCAATATGGATAGGATTCTAAGCGAAATAAGCCAGATGAGAAAGATAAATACTGGATGATGTCACCTTTCTATGACATATTGTAGGATTCCCAGCTCTCCTTGAATATAGAGAAACCGAACAAAGGGTCAGATAAAGTCTAAATTTAAGACCAGCCATTGAAAGCTCATCATAGATCTGAGGCATCCAGAGGGAGCTGGAGGGAAGAATAAGAACAGGGTGGGGAGACAGTACAAAGGACTATGGAAGAGGATCATGGTGTTTTGGTGGTAGATGGGCTATGGTGATTACACCTGAAGGGAGAGATCCTATCCTTCCAAAATACTAACAAGGATGTAAACCAATGGCACATCAAAAAAAAGTTTTTAAAGTCATTCACCGCAGTATTAGTGGCATTTCAAATCCAGTAATAGTGACAGAATTAAAAGCCCAGGAGTTGTAGCTGGTATTCAGGTGTGAAATCATAAAAAAAAAGGGGTCCATGATACACTTGAACATGTACCCCATGCCCTAGCTTCCCTTTTGATTCCTGAGTCTGATTCCCCAATTGGCACACAAATTTTAAAAGTCAGTGGACATTTCTTCAATACATAATATTTCTGCGTAAGCCATAATTGGGTTTTATTCTTACAATCAAGACCAAGCCTGAGTCATCAGGTAATTTTTATAACAGACTAGATCTGGATACACACCATAGATCCGTGACAGTATGTTTTCTGAAACAAGCAAACTAAAAGATAAAGTCATGAAAACTAAAAACTGCTTGTGTTGAATTTATTAGCAAAGCTTTCCAAAGATGAAGATGTTCATCACATTCATCCATATTATTTGGCTAATTTTATTGAAAAGAATGAAATAGCTACTATTCTAGACAATTAAGGACATGTGATTTTATGTGCTCAGTATGGAAACCATGTGGCAAAATGGTCAAAAGCAATTTTATGTGGTTAAACTGATACTTAATGGAGAACTAGAAATGGTTAATCCCTGAAGACAAGACATTCCTTCCAGGAGTATCAACAAAAGTCCAAAATATGACGAGGAGTACCCTAGTAATAGTGAAGAGCTAGAATCCCCCCCAAACAGAAGCCATCTTTAAAAAGAGGAAGTTATTTAACATTAACCTTTCTGTGCCTCAATTTCCTTATCTGTGAACTTCATAAACAAGTTAATACATAAAATAGCTGGAGCAGTGCCTCGTACATACGAGTGCTAGTGTTGTCCCTTGGCCCCCTGGTGTTATGCAATGCATACCTTGTGCAGCTTTGTGGCGCAGCCTTGGGGAAAGTTATTATTTGAAATTTTACAGATTTGAAAATTGAAATTAAGCATCTGAAGTAACTTGCTTACAGTCACATAGATAATAAGTAGGGAATTCAATTCCAACTTATAAGCGTAATGCTCTTTTATCTACCTTTGGGGTTGGTGATTCCATGGACAAGGTCATCACAATATTCACTTGCTACCTTTTATCTGTTGGCATTAAAGCAAATTCTGATGACCAGACTCATGTGAAATGTCAGCCTGTCCTGTCCACAAAGAAAGGATAGGGTTGCTTGCTTTGCCACTAATGCAGAGCAAACCAGATTTATAGGAGAGTTGAGGAAAATTTTCAGAGCATTGATAAGCAACTACCTTACAGGTACATTTATTGTCAAAAATGCAAGCGCTTAGGGGAATATTTAATAGCTGGACATTCTACAGCCTCTATGTGGCTGAGAAACATTTTACTAGTTAACTGATTCAGGTACCATTTTTGAATTCAAAGGAGAGAAGAATTTTTTTTTTAACCAATTTTTAAGTTAGCTCATTCATGTTTACACAAAGCTACTCAAAAACTGCCATTGTCCTTCATGGATACTGTATGATCCTGTTTTGAATTCTTTGAAATGGATACTAATGAGAAATTCCTGTCCCAAATTTCCAGTGGTTTAGTACTCAACATTTCAAAACCTTTCATGTCTCATGTTTTCCTCAAACTTCAGCCTTTTGTGCTTTTCTCCTTTTGCTATTTACCTAAAGTAGAACCTCAAATTCATTTCTTTAATTCTCATATTATGTAGTTAATTTTAAAATATAAGCCACCATCATTTTAACCACATATTCTCTCAATATACAGTTACCTCATAAATTGTGTATGCTAATGTAGGATTTTTCCACTATAAATGTCTTCTATGTATCCCAAAATTCAATTTACCTTTGTTTATATATTCCCATAGTAATGTTTAAAGACTCTTTTACTACTATTTAAGGTTCCTTTCTTAAGTTACCTATGTATTTGCTCATAACAGGAGTCAAATCAGTGCGTGGATTTCTAATTGCATCTCTTCTGGTCTTCCTCCACCACTGAAGAAATTCTAATGAACAGTGAACTGTTCTCAATCAGGCATCAGAAATAAGAAAAGAGGCAGAACAAATTTCTTGGCTTATCTAATTATTGGATGATTCTGGAGACCAGGCCACACCAATGAATTCACAATATCACTGTGGAGATTCATAAAGGAAAATGGGTTTTTTAAAAATGCAATATCTTGCATAAGGGAATGAAACTTGCACAAGGGATGCATAAGGGAATGAAACTTTCACAGATTGATACTTGCAAATTAGCAATGGAACCTAGGATGGTGTCTTGAGACCTTTTATTCCTCCTTCATTGGGACTTGCTAAAATTAGCCCCTGGCAAGTCAGACTTAATTATAAGTGAGCCTTTAGCATATTGACATTGTATTTCTCTAGGTGACTGGTGTTTCCTGAGAGAGATAATATTTTTTTTTATGTTAACCTTTTTTTTTTGTTGTTGTTATTTTTATTTGTGTCTTTTACATTATTGTATATTCCCTATAGGTTTCCCACCACCAATTCACCCGTAAACTGTCACCGCAGTCCCCTGTGCTCCCCTCTCCCCCATTCTGAGCCCCAGTCCTCCCCCCTCTCTCGCTGGTCACTTCTCTAAGGAAGAAAACCAAATGGCCAACAGCCATATGAAAAAATGTTCAACATCACTTATAATCAGGGAAATGCAAATCAAAACTACAATGAGATGCCACCTCATGCCAGTGAGAATGGCACACATTAAAAAAAAACAGGCAACAACAAATGCTGGCGAGGCTGTGGAGAAAAAGGAACTCTTCTACACTGCTGGTGGGAATGCAAACTGGTCCAGCCACTGTGGAAAGCTGTATGACAGTTCCTCAAATTAATAAACGTGGAGCCACCATATGACCCAGCAATACCACTTTTGGGAATCTACCCAAAGGACAAAAAAACACTAATCCGAGAGAGATAATATTTTAAAGGGGAGGGCTCAGCTTTCATTGATGCTTCTTCCAAGAGACCATCTTTATAGTGTCCTATAACCTCTCCCACTCTTCGCCTCCAACCTCAGGCGTGGAGGTTACCAGTACTGAGAAAATCATTACTCCTTATGGCTTCCCTATATCACCCCAAATTTTTTATAAATAGGCCTCTACCAAATTCTTCTTCAAACTCCCCAATTCACGTATGCTATTTCTTCCGAGACCTTAACTAATAAAACTGGTTTTAGAATAAGACAAACCTACAATTCTGGCTCCAGAATTTAATAGTGTTAACCTTGAACAAATTACTTAGTTACTTTGAGTCTCAAATGCATCATCTAAAATTGGAAATCGAATAAATACTTCTAATTTTGGTTGGGAAGACAAATTTTTACTCAAATTCTGAAATAAGAATGTAGATAAATTTCAGCCTCCATAGTTTTTATAATCTGGGGTAAAAGTGACAAAGTCTTTTAAAGTTGATAAGGTAAGGGTTCTATATAAGAAGTAAACTATTTTTACTCTATAGCTGTTTTATAGTTCTGGAGTTAATTTGTTAAGTAGAGGTCAACCAGCTGGAATTTTATATAAGGAAAGCTCTAGATTAATGATTTTGTAAAGGTCTCCTTGCTAAAGTTTTTTAAAATACAGATGTAAAGGATAATTTCTGAATCCACCATCTAAGTACTGAGGGGACAAACAGGCTGTAAAATTAGTTGCTCATAGATGCTATCGTATTCTTTAAACCCTACTATCAGACTGAAGAGCAACTGGAAACCGGATATAACACACACCTTTGATTCAGATAGGTACTTTCAAATGGTTCTTTGAAAAAAAGAAGCGAGTCACTACGAAATCTCTTTTTAAGTCTAAGCATTGTGGACATATATGTGTTTGAGGACAGGGAACAAGTACAATCAGACAACATTAACTGAAAGAGATGAAAAAGCATTTTGTAAAATATTTTTTTCCAGCAGAGATGCCCTACTGGGCAAGTTTATATTATTCCAGAGGTTCCCAAACCTGGTTGCATCTGAATCAACTGAAAAGATGCTTTACAGAATACCCATTTCTGGTTGTACCCAGGATATCATAATTGCAAGGCAGAACACTGAAATGACTATTTATAAATTTTCCCAAAAGATTCAGATGAAGCTGGTTCAGCAGGCAGCACATATGAACCATTACAACTAATACATCCCTTGGGGCAGATGTCCTTCCAGAGGCCCTCTAGCCATCTGTTGTCAAAGCCAGGGCATTATCCACATTGAATTTAAATCTTCACTTGGGCCTCTTCTCTAAAAAAATTCATAGTCAGGCCTCCCTGGTGGCGCAGCGGTTAAGCGCTGGGCTGTGGAGCTGTCGGCAGCAGCGATGCGAGTTCGACGCCTGGCTGGGGAGAATCCCACATGGTGCGGCAGACCTCTCCTGCCTCGCCCGCTGCTCCCCTCAGCAGCGTATTTCTGATCTGCTTGTTCTGCTCCCCACTCTGTCTCTGGTAAATCCTCTCGACACCCCACACCTCTGGCCTGTACCCCAGCTGTATGTATAAATAAATAAATCTTTAAAATAAATAAATAAATAAAAAATTCATAGTCACCCTGGACTAGGAAAGAATTGTCTGAAGGGGTCCTCTAAATTGTCTGCTCTCAGAGATTATTAAAATTGACAGCAACTCATTCTTTAATCTTTGGTTTCACAGATGAAGAAATTGAGGTACAGATATCTATAAATGTGTTAAGAGTAAGTACCAAGTCAGTGACAAATTGGGCGCTGACCTCCATATCTGGCTCAGCAAATTGTACATATCATTATGCTGGATTTGAGTAGAGATGGAGGGAAAATAGCACAACACATAAATAAAATGACAATGTAACATTATGTGGAAAATACATACAACTTCAGCTATTCTACTTGGCTTTCTTCTCCCATCCATGGACTTATGAAATGACATCATTTCTATAGTTCTATTCTGGGAAATCCCTTCTGTCCTAAGTTTGATTCTTATATTCTCTTTATGTTAACAAAAGCCGTTCATACAAACAGATGCTATTCCACATACACATACCCTTCACAAGCGGATTATCTGGAATTTGTGCTGCCAGTCCATCTGTGATCTCTTTTCATTAATCACTAAGTTCATGAAAATAAACTGGCCTTCCAGCACAGACTGCAATGTATTTAAAAGCATCACTGTGACACAGATTGAAGATATCACTAGTTACAAGTCACTAAAACACTGACTGCATTATCTTTCATTTGCTTTTAACTTGTAAAAGGAATGTAGAACCACTGGTGTTATCCCTTGGGCAATAACTAATAGTTATTTTGACTTTAGGTATGTGGTTAAGTCCCCAGCTCCAGATCAATCCCAATTTCCCTCTTTTAAAATGGTGTGGAGAGCCAGTGCTCCCTCTAGGCCTGGTAGTGGACTCTGGGAGGTGAATAGGCCTGCACTTTTGTTTAAGATGACTTATTTTCTAATATTTATGTGTATATAAATCGTAAACACATTCAGAGCCTATTTCATGGGAACAAAGATATATAATAATGCCAACATTTTATAGGACACTCAACTGCTAAAATTTCCCCGATAACCTAAAAATCAGAGGCGTTAAGAGAAAGCTAACTTCCCTCACAACCAGGAATCTAGACTTAGTAAGAAGAGAGTCCTCAGGAAAATGCTGTCTGTGTTGGAATGAGCGTGCCTGTTGTCTCCACAAGTGCTCTACAAATCAGAACAATGAAAAGAGTTTCTGTTTCTCTCATTCCCAGTCATGACAACAGAAGTTTACTGATCAGTTGCTAAATACCTGCTGCTGATGGAAATCTGTCAGTATATCTGAGACTGAAAAGTCAGCAATTAAGACCTTTGTGAATTATGAGGCTAGAGACAGTTTTCCCTTCCACTCTGGAGGAACAAACCTGTTTTCAATTGGTGAGAACCAGGACTGGGAATGAGTAAATGGACTGTACTTTCCAAAACTCATTTGTGAAAACTTAGTCATGAAGAGCAAGGACAATTTCTATTTTATTTCTGCCTAGTGTGTATTTGTTGCTGTTTTCTGGGTTTTGGGCTTTTTCCCTATTATTATTGTATGGTATTTGTCATTTCATTGAATTTGTTTTGACTGCTAATTATAGAGACTATTCAGTTGTTTAAAATTGCATCTTGAAATACATACGCCTGCCACATTTCTATTGCTCTACTCTTCATTTCTCTATTCAATTATTAATCATGCTGTGCATGAGGGTTACAGTGGTAATAGATATGCAATATGCAGTCTGCAAATATGCCTGATTCTATCACTGTGTGATGGTCTTGCTGTGGCTTTTATATTAAGCTCTGACTCTAGGGGAGAGTATCCAGTTGAACTGAATGTTACCTGAAAAATCTTCCCTTTTTCTCACAAGCACTATTCATGTGCTCCTGTGCCACACTTTTGAATTGAGCCTCTCCTATTCCTTCTCTCCTCCAGTGTCCTACTTTCTTCCCTCTGCCATCCATTGATCTCTGTTTTAACTCTATATTGCTACTTGCAAGTGATATTGCTGTTTATCTGCTTTTTACCTCTTAATGTGTGCTGCCTGGAAACCGAAGATCTTCAATCATACGCTGCCATGGTGTTGAAGCAGTGTTGAAATGTTAGTGCTTCAGTGAACACCTATAGAACACAGATTGGACATTACAAACACAGACTGAATATCTTAACATACACAGATTTATGACAGATATATTTATGCTTAATCTTCACTATAAGATATAGTTCAATTTTTTTAAAAAGAATAAAATGCTATTTATAGCAAAGAATGCAAAAATGCATTTGTGTGATTTATTTTTAAAATAGCTAGGTTTAGTAATTTTATTGAGTTTCACAGATGTTATCAAAATGTATTAACTCTAATATAGGAGGTTAAGGGTCAGG
Source organism: Scalopus aquaticus (assembly GCA_004024925.1). Lineage (NCBI taxonomy): Eukaryota > Metazoa > Chordata > Mammalia > Eulipotyphla > Talpidae > Scalopus > Scalopus aquaticus. The sequence continues at coordinate 63,795 of PVIJ01004218.1, read as the reverse complement.
TGCTTTTGATAAACAAAATCAGCCAAGTCTCATTATGCCAACCTGTAAATTTCTGCCCTTTTTGTTAAAGAAAACTGGCCAAAACCCATTCTCCATCTGCAAATTCCTTCCTCTTTTGTTAAGCAAAAGTTGTCAAAATCCATTCAGGGTCCCAGCCCCTCTCCGCTCAAAGGAAGCATTTATAGCAGCAGCCTTAAGACCCAAGGCAAGATTATCCTCTGAATCTGCTAGGACTCTCTCTGGAGTGTGTCCTCTTACCTACAGTAAATCTTCATTTCTAACTCACCTACACTGACTCCCACATGAATTTTTTCCTGTGTAGAAGTCAAGAACTATGGGGTCCCTCAGCAGCCCTGGGCCTCAGCAGGTGTGGAATGGAAATAAACATCTAAAGAGGTGTGAACCTATACCCCTAGGTCATAAAATGTGTTGTAAACCAATGTTACTTCAATTTAAAAAAAAAAAAGTTAACAAATGAGATAAACTCATGCCATTTACAGCACCATCGGTGGAGCTGGAAGGGATTATGTTCAGTGAAATAAGTCAGAAGGAAAAAAATACTGATGTATCACTTATAGGAAGAATATAGGAGAACCAAATAAGGGATCAGGAAAAAAAAGAGAAAAAAACTAGCAGGTAACAATAAATCAGAGACATTCAGCAGGGGAGGGGGAGGGGAACGGATTAAAACAGGGGCTAGAAGAGCACAAGAATTTATGGTGAGGGTTCAGGGATGATTTGGTGGGAATTCTATGGGGACTACACCAGAGAGGAGAAATTAAACATTGTACAAAAATGAACAATGATGTAAAATATATATCTATATATCTATATCTATATAAAATTTAAAAAGTATGAGACAAGATTGGAACCTCAGCCATTCATTTTTAAGAACACGAGTTATCAGAGGGAAAACTTTCCACAAAATTACAGTCTTTATCTTACTCTTCATCTCTTATCGAAAAGGACTCCATATTGATCTATATCTAATCTATAAATCTCCCTCTAAATATATATGGCCTCTCTATATACATATATGTATACACATACGTATATGACAACATTCTAAAGGCTGGAAATTCTCATGTCTGAATTATAAAAATCCAAGGAACTACTGAAGAGTAGTTCCTGGTTTTGGTTTTTAAAAAATGTTTATTTGGAAATCAAATGCCAATCTTTACTTTTTAGGTTCATTATCTTTATTTTTTTCAAATTATGTTTATTGAGGTAAAGTGTTTTATATGCTTATATCTGCTTTGGGGTTTATAGACTTAAACTCTACAAACATATATTTCTATAACATGCCCAATTTAATTACATTTTAAAGATAGTTTAGCTTTGAAATAGCCTAGCTATTCCCAACCTGATCATTTTAGAAGATGATAATATTTAGTGTAAGTTTAGCTCTAAAATTGCATAAGTTGATTTTTAATAATGCAGTACTTAATGTTACCCCAGGCAGTATTGATATATCACAGCCATTTCCAGAGAGCGGCGGCTGAAGTGCTGTACAGCTGTGGTGGACTCTCTACCGGCCGCAAGAGCTCCCCTGAAAACCACTTCATATTGAGAGGTGGTCCCCAAGTCACCAACAAAAGATTTTTAAAGCAACTCTTGGAGAGACTGCGCATCAAGGAAACACTAGAGGCAAAGTGGAATCACAAAAGAGCTTTAACGGGAAAGGGGGGTGCCTGTGTGTTAAAAATCTCAGTTGGGAAACTGGTGAATGCAAAGAAATTCTTTTCTGACACTAGATGTGCTTTCTAACCTCACATGTTGGAGCACTTGGTGGATCCTTCTCATAAAGAGCTAATTGCCTTATAAAGCTGTAACTGAATCAAGAACCTCAGGGACTTTATTCAGTTCAAATACATGAATGAAGTACCTCATGTAGATGTTAGCACATTTGTTGCTACTGTAGCAGAGCCCAGTGGAAGAAAGTACAACTCAGATGACATTCTGATTTAATGAAGTGGAAGAAACAATCGGTACATCTATTTTAAAATATGTTTTGGAGAATGCTATATATTTTAATCATCAGTTGGAAGTAATAGCAAATAGCTAATGGGAGTCTACTAAATTTTTAAAATAGTCCATGATACACATTTATTTTAGCAATTGTATAGAGAGATCTTTAAAGTGGATTAAAGGGTTGACTGATGAGATTTGCCTGCATCAAGGAGAGAGAGTTGGAGGAGTTTTACACTGAGATACTGTAAAACACTGAGATACTGTAAAAGTTTTACAGGATTTCACAGGCTCTACCTAGACCACTTTATTTATTATGAATGTTGACAGAAAAATTCCATTATTACTACACTATCTAAAGGGTTACAGGAACCTGACAATTTCAGTGGTCTAACAATTAACAGCTGCACAGAAGGTATATTTATATACAGTTTTCAGGTATGAAATGTAAATTAATATCTTCAGAAGGATTCTTAATAACTTTTATATTCTTAAAGTTGCTTATCTATTTCTGGAACTTCACTGGCTAACTCATCCTCTGGCAACATTTAGTTTCCAAGATAAACAGTATCTTGGTGCACATGTTTACATTTGATTGGTATGTTTTTGTTTAGATTTGGTCAACTTATTTTTTTAGTTATTTCTGTATCTTACAATGTCTCTCAATCATGTAAAAGGAGAAATCACTTAAGAGCAGTTCTTTGCATATATCTGAGATGTATCATATATCATATATCATATATATCAACTGGTATCTCCAGATCATAGAAAGTGTTGGACCCAACATTACCTCAATAAAAAAAAAAATACAAAAAAGAAGCATGATTTTTAAAATAATGGTTCTTCAATATGTAAAACTAATGAAGATAATTGGGATTTGGCATATGTCAAATATGTAAACAGAAATAGCACAAATACAGACTTTACATGTAAACAAGTAAATCTAGTGGGTTGATGATTTCAGAACAAACAGCAGAAAAATACAAAGGTTCAATAGGAAATACACTGAAAAACACTGGAAACTGAGTTACCTGGGACCTGCTTTGCTTTCAAGCATGGTCTCAAGTGAAGGTCCACTTAGGCAGTGTTAGGCATAAAACCAATAATTTATTGACATCATATTTGAACAAAGTATGTTATCTGATAATTCTATTGAACTTTTATTTTAAAAGCACACAATACTGCTTTCCAGTACAAATTTCATCAAGTTATTTGCCAAAGGCTAAAAAGAGATTAAACTACAGAGATAAGAATCAAATTTATGGGGTATCCCTGGTGGCCTAGGAGTTAAGTCTCAGCCCTATCACCACAACAGCCTGAATTCAATGCCTGGCCAGGGGGCTAAACCACGTATAGTTTATGCTCCCCTTGGCAATATATTTCAGTAGATCTGCCTATTCTGCTCCCCACTCTGTCTCTGGTGAACCCTCTCAACTCCACCTCTGGCTTATACCCCAGTTCTTCTATGCAGACATAAATAAATCATAAATCTTTTTTTTTTTTAGATTCATTTTTACATTTGTTGGTGAGGGAGAAGGAGCTGTAGAGCATACTATGGCTAACTTAAAAGTTAGATGCAAAAACAGTGACAATCATGATGTTCAGAGGAAATGGAGGATCAAAGGGTTTCTTATGACATTTTTATAGTCACATGAATCATTGATGGGGCATGCTTTATTATGGAAGAGTAAGTTTTGTATATCAAGTTAATTTGGTTTAGATTCATATGGAACCACTGATACACAAAGTCCAGAAAAATTCATAATGTATGTGTGGTGCATCCCTGGCATAGACATAGTATTCAGTGGAATTTTATTCTTTCTATTAGAAAAAAACTAGTTCTACCCAAGAAATTCACTTTGTAAATGGGACCGGAAAAATTGTGTTGGGAGGTTCACATATGCAATGCTATCCTTATGCACAGCAAGAAATAGAGCTTATGTACAATTGAAAGAGGTGAATTCTTTGTATGCTATGGTTTTTCTTCTCCAAGTTTTTTACATACTTACCTTTATTCCTGGTATAGAAAAGTATTATGTTTTCCTCTCCCTCTCTCCATGCTACATTCATTATTTTAATTGTTCGACCCTTGGTTGGCCCTTTCTATACAGAAAGAAACATGCCTTCCAATTCTAAGAAATATACTTGCAATTTTTAATTCTTTTTCTCAATAATAAGCTATCCTTGTAAATCAGGATATCACTAATTAGCATAAGCAATACATAAGAAAAATCAACTGGAACCTGAACTGTACCTCAAGCTATATCATTGCAAAGCAAGAGATAGAATTCTTTTTTTTTTCACAGTAAAGACTTTGCATTTTATTTACATTAAAAACAACTCTTCCAGTGGAAAAGAATTAACAGTATTGTACAGTAAAGAGAGAAAGCAACCTTGTTTAAATGGTGGTCAGCGATAAACCTTAATACTCCCTCCTGATCCTAGGCTGACAGGAACAAAAACAAGGAACTTCCCAGCTTTTTATTAAATTTCATTTCTTACCTTTTTTTTTTTTTTTGGTCAAGATACTAGTTTTGTCTTGTAATGCATGATTCATGCAAACCTTAGTTTGCATTAAATAAGTATAAGTGATTTTCTGTGTCTAAAGATTTGCGAAATATCTCAATGACATCAAATAAGTTAAATTTGAAGAAAAAATCAGCAAGTTCATAAGTAATTATAATAACAACCAATTAGTTAATAGTTTTCATGTTTCATGTACTATATTCAGGTCTTGAATTCTTGATGGAACTATAATAGTCACTTTCTTCATTGCAAAAATAATATTGAGAACTATTTCTAGCATCTTTTTAAAATAGCAGCTAAAATCAATGGTCAATGGCTATACTGAAAGAACATTAGCTAGTCTGTTCCGTGAAAGTTGTAAGCTTGAGAATCATAGCCATACCAAGTATTTCAGTTTGTCCAGGGATTATAATACCTTTAAATGGAAGGCAAGTATTGTTTTGCCTACTATGGCAAGAATTATGTCTGAATTTAAATAGCAACTATTTCTCATGGAGAATGTTCCCAGCAGCAAATTTAACATATGTGATGGACTTAACCTCAGATGTAAATTAAATTCTTATCTAATTCCTGATGTGGCCAGCAAGTATATGTCATAGAGTTACTGAATCTTAACAAGGAATTCTAATGAGGCCTGTGACTGAGTCCTGTATTTTATGCTGTTTAAACAGGATTAAGCCCGTCCCTCTGTGAGTGGCATCGGTAGTGCTCCTGACTAGCTACTTTCTGTTAAGCCATTAAGTTCTCTCACTTATTTTCTCATCGATCTCACTTAATATTCTGTTTAAGGAGCAAAGGATGCAAATCTTGTTCATATCATAGTTTAGAAAATATGCTAAAATGTACATAAGATAGGAACTCTAAGTAGCCCAAAGAAAATTTGAGATTTAGAAATTATTCTGTTAATTTTGTCATTGACACACACAACAGAACTTTCAGACCGAATTACAGCCCTCCAAAGAGCCTCCTTTTCTGACACCTCTGAAAGCTCAAAGTTTCTACTGTAGATTTGAGGTATTCCTGCTGGAACCCAGTACTTGGATGACAGGGTGCAAAAGGCGCTGACCTGGGAGTCAGAGGAGGCCCCCCTTTGGCATCAATCAGCTCTGATACTGCATATGGATCACTTTACATCTCTGGTTTTGATTTCTCTTTTAATTAAGGAATTTAGGTGGCAAGGAAGAGAGACCCATCTAAACCGGTTCAAGCTGACAGGGATAATTACTATGCCTCCTCTCTGAAGAGTGATAGATACTTTTGTAACCTTAAGTTGATCTCATATTACAGAAGCTACAGTTCACATGGCTCATACTCATAAATAGAAACACTTACTGTCATCCCAAGGCAAGAGATGTAATATAGCCAAGGCTTTTATGGGGCTGGAATTGAGAAAGTGAGAGAATGGGGTAATTTCTCTTCATTGTAGCTATTATGACATCTGTCTCACCTCCACTTCTCTTTACACTTTTACTTCATTCATCTCCCCATTTTCTCTTCTAGACTATTTTTCTTCCCTTACTCATGATAAGCATGGCTACTCCATTACCATCCTTACTGCTCCATTACCATCCTGACATTTCACTTTTACCTCCAAGCATCGACTGAAAATATTGCCAGTTGTCTCTTTGATAAAATTATTGGAGGACAAAGAAAGGTTTATTAGACCTTATGGACTGGTTCCCCTTAAGTCTGTCGTCAATCTTTAAACAACTATTGGTAGAATGAAGTTACCAGTGTGTAATATAATGGTTTGTCCTGCAGATGGAGTGAATTAAGCAAAAAGGAACATTCGAATGCAAATAGTCATGTCTAAAACATTTTCTTCATCTAATGAAGAAGACAGAGCCTTTATTGTCTAACACTATTGGATGGCAAGCCCAATTAAATGACATTGACTTTGTTGTTCTGCTTCTGCTGCTGAAACTTTGTTTCACTATGAAATTCCAAACTTACATTTCAAATAGTACCTTGAAAAGAATAAAGCATAATGCATAAGGTTAAGTTTCATTTAAACTATCAGCCTTAAGTTGCTATCTAACCACTATTATTACCTGACATTTCCTTCCTGAACCTTCTCCATGCTTTTTTATACATATGTCTTACCGTGGGGCGGTGGGGGGGAGGTGGGGGGAGTATAGACTTGAAATCATCTCTGAATAATGGCACTAAATGTTTGACAATTTGTGTTCTTCCCACAATATGTCTTGAAGATTTTCAGCTCTATAGACATATAGACCTTTGTCATATAGATAGACACATAATTTGTTTACAGTTTAGATGCTGGTACAAACAATCTTCCTATAAAAGCTTATTTATGTCATAAGCAAGACCTTTTCTACAGTACCATGTATTACGAGTGAAATGACTAGATTGTTGGGTATATGAAATCTTCAAAATTGGTGGATATTGCCATTTGATCTCAAACATGGAACATGGTGGTATCAGTTTATACTCCCTACAACAGAAGTTTCTGTTGCAGGGAGGCAATCCCACCACTCCTGGCAATTCCAGCCAACTTGTACTGAGAGTTACACACGAGCCAGATGGCCATGTCCGTCTTTTTAAGAGACTATCTGTGTGCTGTACCATCTGTGACTTTTGTAAGTAGTGGGATTTCTCCTAAAAGGAGACACACATATCATTGAGACATAGGCAGGAATATGCCGAAAGATAAATGCATATGGCTAAACAGAGTGTTTCCTCAACACCTTTTCCAGACACTGAGTGATCATGTGACCATGCACACTCATAGGTAGCATTTATATTTCATTTCTTTTGATTTTTGTGATGTATACCGATACGTTTCACGTGTTAAGATATTTCCTTGATTTCATAAATGTCAAATGAAATTAATTTGATCAGTGCCATTGAACAGCTTCCTTATTAACGGCTCATATCCCATTGCGTCATGGAAAAACATACCAGAACAGAAGTGCAGAGAATCACTGTACACCTCTACAATGTAAGGAGAGAGGTCTTCAAAAGGGTAATGAGCACAGCTGTGGCATTTAAATATCAACAACAAGAGCAACAACAAGAGTGGCTTATTGTGCTTTTCAAAAAATAACGAATGTCCCTGTGCACATGAATTCCAGAAATAGGTGGCTACATAAATAAACAATGCTTCAAACCCATTTACACACACAATTTACTTTCAGTGTCAAGAGGAGTACCGTATTCAGGGGCCCATAAGTATTAATTGAAGTAATGGGTTTTTACTGTCCACTCTTATGCTGAATTGTATGTTTATTATCACCAATTGCAGAGGATGTAAACAGGCTAGCAGTGAGTGATAATAGTCACCTCAAACCATTTTTTTTCATTTAGGCATGAAATATAGGCAGATGTTAAGTGTCAGTCACTTCTCTGGGTTCTGGTCAAGACACAGTTGAATAACGCATGATTTCTGCCTTCATGAAACTTGCATTCTGATGCATGACAGATTTTATAGAACTATATAGTGTAATATTGGTTAGATAAAAGGGAAAGAGCAGGGCAAAGGAGGATAGAAAAATGAAGAAAAGACATCAGTATATGAGATTGGACAATTTTATATAAAGGAAACAAAACATTCATATGAAGAAAACGGATGAGGTGAAGATGAAACTAAAATGGTTAGCTATAGCCTTATCATAGAGAGCTTGCATTCTCGGATACAACTTTATTTTAAAGACCATAGTAAAACTCAGAATAGGAACTCTGAATATTACCACTGTATATTACTTTTCTTTGTAATTGAAGGAAACATTAAATATCAGTCAATAGCTATTGAAAATAAAGAGGTAATGTTTTTCCCATTCAAACCTTAGTCCTCTGATTCTAAGTAGCTCTGATTGAGAAACATACCGGAACATTTGCAGTAAGTAAAATTGCTGGAGACAAAATCACAATGATACTAGCCTTAAGATTGTATCATTTTCTAAAAATATATTAAGAAGTCTAAATAGAGAAGTGGAGAATTTCAAAACATTGACTTAACCCAAAGCTGGAGTTTCAGTTCACTGTATAATGAGAAATACTCATTAGCAATTGAATGAACAATGGCAAGAGAGTGAATAAATTGAATGCCTATGGGGTACTTTGTTCGATAAAGGGATATTAGTATGTAGTTTTAGTTTTTTGTTACTGTTTTTGTGTGATTGTGGTAACAAGGCAATACTAGCTTCATGAACTATATTGGGAAGAGTTCCTGTCTCTTAAAAAAAAAAAAAGAACACAAAGACACTGTGCGTCATTGTCGTTAATTCATCTTTGAATATTTTGTAGAAAAGCCAGTGAAACCATCTGGGCATGGAGATTTCTCTTGGGGACTACCATGAGTTATTTTAAAGAAAGAAAAGTCATCTGGATTTGTGTTGTGGGGTTGATAATTAAAAGTCTAACTTTTACATATGAAATCTTTCCACGAGGATTTGTCTCTGCAAGCCTGCTCTGCATTCCTAAGACGCTGTGTACCATCAATTACTTAAAATTTATGATGCTCTGTGGCAAACTGGCTTCCTTCTTTTTGGGTTCTTCCATTGAAATACTCAAACCAAAACAGTAACAAACTAGAAATCTGACTATAGAGTTGAAGTTACCAGAGGGGTAGAGAAAAGGGTGAGAGCAAAGTGGGGAGTGGGTACAATGGACTAAAGGTAGAGGACTTTGGGTTCCTTGGTGGTAAGTGCGGTGTGATAATAACAATTGAAGGGTGTCATCCTATACCTCTAAATCATAAGTAGTGTTATATGCCAAGGTTATCTCAATTAAAAAAAAATGAAAAAGTTCTGTGGGGAAACATTTGAGCATTTGAGAACTATTCAAATTGTTCACTTAAATATGTGTGTGTGTGTGTGTGTGTGTGTGTGTATGTGTGTGTGTATAATTCATATAAATCACCAGTTTCTGTATATCCTTTAACCTCACTCATGCATAGCTTTCTCCATATTAACAAACCCTCTAGTTTTTAAGCCAAACACCAACCATTACAGTACCAGTGCTTCTTTCCCCTAAAAATTCTGTGTTCTTCCTTTTTATCCTTTCTCCCCTGATACCTGAAAAACACTGATCTTTTTACTTTTCAATAGTTTTGCCTTTTCAAAAATGTCATAGTTAGAATCATATAGTATCTGGCATTTTCACTTTTCACATTGGCTTTTGCCTGGAAACATGCATTTAAATTCCTCCATGTTTATTTATGATTGATAATTTCTTTTTAAAGTTGAATAATATTCTCTTATCTGGATGTATCACTATTTATCCACTTACCAACAGAGGGACATCTTAGTTGTTTCCAAGTTTTAGCAATTATGAATAAAACTACTGTAGACATGAATGTACAGGTTTTTGTGTGGATATATTTTTCAACTCATTTCAGTAAATGCCAAGGAGCACAATTGCTCCATAGTGTGGTAAGAATGAGTTTAGTTTTGTAGGAAACCACTAAAACTATCTTCCAAAGTGTCACATTGTGCATTCCCATCAGTAGTGAATGAGGATTCTTGTTGTTCCCCATCCTTATCAGTATTTGATATTGTCAGGGTTCTAAACTTTGACCATTCTAATAGGTGTGTAGTGGTGTCTTATTGTTGTTTTAAACTTGCATTTCCCAGATGTCATCTGATCTAGAGGATCTTTTATTTTGTTTATTTGCAATGAGTGGATAGGTGTCTATTTAGAGCTTTTTGTTTTCAAATTATTGTCTCTTTTCAGATTGTTAAGTTTTAAGAGTTCTTTGTATATTTAGGATAATAGTCCTTTACCTGATATGTCCATTGCAATTATTTTCTACCAATCTGTAGCTTGTCTTCTTCTCATAATCTTGATAGCATGTTTTCCAATGCCAAAGTTTCCACTTAATGAAATTTAACCCAATTTATCAATTCTTTCTTTCATGGAATGTAACTCTTTTTTTTGTATCTAAAATGGCATTTGTATCTAAAATGCCATCACCAAACTTAAGGTCATCTCCACATTCTCCTATGTTATCTCCTAGGAGTTTTAACTTTTTTTATATATATTTAGTTCTATTATCCATTTTGAGTTAGTTTCTGTGAAAAGTGTAAGATATGGTCCCAAATTACATTTTTTGTGTGTGGATATTGAAAAGAAAATCATTTTTCTATAGTTTTTGATCCTTTGACTATGTTTATGGGGGTCTATTTTTCAGCTATATATTTTGCTATCTAGGCCTACTTGTCAATTCTTTTGTCAGTTCCACTCAGCTTGATTGCTATAGCTATCCATTAAGTCATAAAATCAGGTAGTGTCAGTCCTCCAACTTTGTTCAATTTGGGTATTTTGCCTCTTCATATAAACTTTCACAGCTTATTGATAGTCAATCTCCCCTCTTTTTTATTTGTAGTTTTATGTCATTGCTATTCATCTACTTAAATTTTAATGGGCATTCACATATAAACAAAAATAAAGGCACACGTTCAATTATGAATTTGCTGTAATCAAATCTGGTATACTCAGATTGCTGAGACCTAAAACCCATATAAAACATAATAAAGTCATAAATCAAGAACAAATATTATAAGGATATACTAGATTACTCTGTGACTTATCTGAGAATTGATTAGGTCTTAATTGCAAATACTGATCTACTTTCCCTAGCTAAAGCAGGATACATTTACTAAAGGGTTATAATTAGCTCATATAAAATTTGGGAGGGCCAGAGTGCCTGCTTCTAAAATTTTATAGCCAGAAGTACTTAACCATCCATGGGGACAGCTTTAGAGAAAATCCTCCCTCTACTTCCCTTTGGCTTTGATGACATTCAGGATTGAATAGCAGGAATTCCACCATTACCTCCTCATTCAACCAAATACCTTTGTGATTGTCCTTGGAAGATAATTTCCCTATGTGAGCACCACCTTATATAGGTCAAATATACCTTGAAAATTTGCCTCCCCTCTGTACCATGTCTTCAGTTTCCTGCTACTTGATATATGATTAATTCAGTTGATATTTAACATCTTATTAATATTGAAACTTTTTTTTAAGAGAGAAAAGGGAGCAATATATTAGTTTACCAAGATTTTTTTCAAAATATTCCATTTAGCCTATGACCAGAGCCATTCAGAGTTATGATTGAGAGTAAGTCTTGAAGGGTTGCTAATAAAATAAACTTTACACTTTAACTTATAAAATCAAGTTCCACGAAAGTGCTTCTTATTAGCAGACCTTGCTCACACCAGATTTAGAGACCAGCTAGCATCAAATGCTAGAAGGTTAGCAGAAGCCACTTTGGAAAAGAAGGGGATTTCTGTTTCTGTCTTGGAAAGACGGGATACAAAACATGGAAAATCACCATCATGTATGTAGAGGACTTAAAACTACTTAAAACAACTAACATGGTTGTCCCATGTTAGAAATACACACCAAATTTCTCATCTTTTCTGGCTTTACCCTTCTAACTTACACTGCACTTCTTATTTCATTTTTAAAGACAGAAATCATATAAAAGGGATTCATTTTGACAACTAAGAGTTGGTAGATATGGTCAACTCCATTAGTTGCCTCCATGAGAGAAAAGATTTGGAGAGAAGGATAGAAAACAGTCATTGGTCACTGCGTTAAGTATTTCAAAAATGCAATCCCATATCTTACTAATTAGTATGCATTCTTTCACTGTGCTATCTCATTCAGTCCCATGGGTCTAAGTGCCATTAAATATTGACTCACTCCCAAATGAGTATCTATAGTCCTGACTTGTCCACTAACATCCAGACTCTTCAATACCATGTTGCTTGTTTGGTATTCACTTTTAGAATTTTAATAGCTGTCTCGAACTAAATAAGGTCAAAGGAAATATTTTTCCACAAAATTCTATTTTCCATCAAACGTTCCATTAGTAAAACGTTATCACTGCTCAGATGCTATCAAAAAAGCAGAATCAACTTTATTCTTCTGATAAATCATCCATTCTCAATTCACTCCCAAGCCCAAAGTGTATCCTAAGTTTTCCCATTTTCCTGAACTCACTATTTTACCTCACTACCAAAAGCTGACAAAATATCTTGACTGGACTATTACAGTAGCTTACTAAGAGTTCTTTCTACTTGTATTACAACAATCTTTTCTACACATAAAAGTTTGAGTGATATTTTAAAAGTAAGAACTTCTCTTTCTTCTTAACAACTTATAATGACTTCACATTGCATTTAAAATATAAGCCAAACTTCTAATCTTGGTCTCAAAGATTCTGTATGGTCCCTGCCAATTTCAAATTTATCTCCTGCCCTTTCATTGGGTTCTAGCAATTCTAGACTACTTTCTATCATTTATTCCTGCCATGTTCTTGTTTAATTTAGACCCTTATATTATTTTTACCCTCTAAAGTATGCTCTTTGTTGTCATTCAGCTATCAGCTTAAGTGTGACCCTGTCCTTGCCTACTCAATCCGACGGTATCATCTGTGCCTCATTCTATCTTAGTTTCCTGTTTTATGTTCTTCATGTCACTTACCTGTGTCTGAAATTATCATTTGTATGTATATTTATTTTTTACCCTTCATCAAAAATACACATATGTACATACATACACATATGAATAATCAACAAGCTTTGCCAGAGCAGGGAGAATTTCTGTCTTTTTAACTATTATAAATCCAGCATCTAGAAAACTTTGATGTAGGTGCTTAGTAAATTGTAGTTGAATGGATGAGTAAATGATCTTCACAGTGATGGTTATAGATTATTATTATGCCGATTACATCTGTGGAGAAACTGACATCCCAAGTAGTCTATCATTCTCATTTCCTTAACATACCCTTCAAAATTTGTTCTCCATCTGTATCAGAACACTTGCTCCTTAGGGCAGCTGGACATCTCAACAAACTTTCAGTTCTCTGATATACCCATCCCCTCTAACTAACACTACTATTTCCAACACTAGTGGGAATTAAGTATTAGCTAAGTGAACTATGTAGCAGGAAGAGGAATGCATAAGACAAGGTCCAGAGGTAGAGTTTGTAAGTAAAAAAGACAAGAGGAAACAAACTAGAACAAAGAAGCAATATATGTATGAGAAGAGTCAGGCAAGCAGCTTTCTATAAATTGGGACTGGGAATGGGAAAAGAAGAATAAAGTGTAAACTGGGGATGGTACAGGACTAGTAATAGGTGTGACTAAAATGAGAGGGGGTTCCTCAGAGTAAAATGGGGAGAGAAGCACTAGATCGGGTTCATTTTCCTTATGTAGCTGAGCATAACATGGTGTCCAGTTCAGGCACTTTCCCACCATTCTTCAGTCTTGTGAAATTTTCTCTTTCCCTTTTGATTGTGTTAATAATTGAGGAAAGCCAGCCCCTTAATGAATACACATGTCTCTTCCTGTTCCTCTGTTTACTATAGTCTGTGCTTCCATGCTGAGTAAAATAGCAAACTACTGAATTTCCTGGAAACTTCTAGTAGTACCAATAAATTTCTAAAAAAATCCTTAGAGACTGGAATGATCCATTGACAAAACATGTGTTCCTGCTACAGTGAAACTCCTTTTTTTGGATAGTGACTTTGAAGGCATTTTTCTGCATCAGTTTTATATTGACTTTCCCACCTCCTAACAATGAAGGGAGCAAACAAAATATTGAGACAAATTCAGTCTACTGCAGAATCTCACCAGTTAGATTGATAGAACTAATCACCATGTATTTCAAAGTCTATGCTCCAGTCATTTGTTTATTCCAAAATATCAACTGAATGTTTATTACATATCAGACTTTGAGGTTCATTACTGAATTAGATAATACCTCTGTTCTCATGAAACTAAAAAATCTCCTGGGAAAGCCAAATGGGTAAACAATTAGTATGTCATACATTCTAAGAAAAGAATGTACATGTAAGATATTCTGACTCTTATCCCAGTCTTGGTGCTTACAGAAAGCTCTCTAGATGAGGTTTTCTCATTCATATACATTCACCCCTACTACTACTCTCTTTGCATATACTTAATGCCTATGTTTCTTATTTCTTACTGTTCCTCACTATTAGCTGAATTCTCAATTCTTATTTTCAAAAAAGGGCTTACTTTTTAATTGTGCCAATTAATACTCATTGAGTTCTGAAATATTTTATGGTTTCACAAGCTCGTGGAACCAGAATTACAAATGTAGATATGACATGTCAGAGTTTACACTCAAACTTATTTATAACTTTCATCTGTAAAGTACAAGATATTTTATAGATGTGTTTTGTAATTTAGTGCTTAAGTAGTTCCCCTTATTAAGTTATTATTACAAAGCAAAATAAATATAATGTGCCTACTTTTCAGAAAAGAGCATGCCATTCCTCAAGGGTGCATTCACTTGAATAATATTTATTGGTTTTCAGTTCTCTCTCTTTCCTTTAACTGAATAACACTATTCTCAGAGTAGCATCTGGCAAACAGTAGGTGTCAAATGTTAGTTGAATGAATTTTATGTATAGTTTTAAGTTTTGTCTTCTGAGACAAAACAGAGAGGAATTTAGAAAACAAAATGTGTTTACAGACCTTCATAGATTTTCACACACATAATCTATTTTAATTCTAGCGTATCATATAAAGTGGAGTCATCACATTTATTTACAAAATTAGAAAACTGAGTTTCTGTCTTGGTTAAGAGAAAAGAAAGAAAATGTGAATCTACATTTTATGACTTTCAATAATAAAAACTATCATTTACTGAGAACTTACTTTCCAAGAATTATGTCAGGGCTTCACAATAATTATCTGATTAAATCCACACAACAACATTATTATATAGAGAAGGGATTTAAGAGTAGATAGGTTAGGTGATATGTGATATAACTCCTAAGCGGAGAGACTATATTTCTAACACAGGTTTTTTCAGGATTCACAGCAACCTAAATTCTGATATGTTCAAAGTAATGAATATGGGAGACAGTAGAGTGTGGTTTGAGGGAGAGCTTTCAAATCTAAGTATTCTAATGCAAAAGAAGATAGATTTTCTTTTAGAAACGTGAGTAATTGGGTACTTTTTCTGGAAATACATATTCACTGTGCTATTGCTCAATAATCCTTTTCATGAATACCAGAACTTATTTTTCCCACCATCATTAAAAGTTTGTTTGACTCACTCTGCATCTCCCTTTACTCACAGTCTTAAATTTTTAATTTTTTCTTGACTTCCTGGTTTCCTCAACAGTTCCTTATATGCCAATATGTTTATAAGAATTATTCCCCAATTTTTAATCTTTCTAACAGGTATCCCTCTGTGAACATACTGTAAAATTTTCTGGGGACTCCTCACTAGTAGGTAAAAGAGCAAAATCATCTACATAGACTTGAAATCTAAAATGGCTAAAGGAGGCCTTTACCTCTCTACTAAAGACTAAGGAGGCAGACTGAAAAAATAAGATTTGCCATAGCCTTTGAATCTCTGCAGTTCTTTCTGAAGAAAGGAAAAGATTAAATCTTGCCTTGCTTTTCTCTTGCATCAGCATATTTTTAGGTTAGGACAATTTAAAACTAAAAGATTCTTTTATCAAGAATAAATACATCCCTAGTGTCAATGACATACAATTCTGACCTATATATGCTAAATTCAAACGTGTTTATTGGAACATCTCTCACAAAGTGAAATCTGTCAGATTGTTTGCCCTTCCAGGATTTGAGCCCTTACTTTGATATCTAAGAAACTCTTGGCCTAACTATCATTGAGATTTTATTTCCAGTTAAGCCATCTCTTATTATATCTAGCACTCTGATTCCAGATCAGTTTCTGAAAGAAGCTTAATGCTTTTTATGCTTAGAAATAATTATTCCCAAATGATTTTTTGGACATGAAATAAAGATTAAATAAGCACAACTTCAATTTGCTTCCATAACTCTCTTTACTCCTTTTCTGAACTGTATACTTTGGCCTCCTTTCTTTTCCTCAAATAGGGTGATTTCTCACATGTGTTTAGTGGTTTATACCATCTTTGTGCTTGGAAGGCCCTCTCTCATCTATAGTGGTCTCACCCTCTTCAAGAGTGGCCATATGCTGTGTTACTAGATGTCTCACTCAAGTAGGCACTGTATTGTAGTTATAAGATATTCAAGAATTGTATAGGTTCTCTAGCTAGCAGGACACAATGCAAAGATGCTCAGATAGATGAAAGTCAGAACTCTTAGTGACTTGTAGCATCAAATGGGAAGAGAAGACAGCTAGGAGATTGTGCCCAGAGATTGGTTAACAGCAAAATAGAGGCATTTTAATCTTGGCAAAGCGGGTGGGCTTAGTTAGCCTTGAGGACTCCCTGTGCATAGGCTAATTTGAATTCAGGCTCCAGGGCATGGGGGATGCTCTAATTGTACCTGGTCTTGGGACAAATATAAGTGACTTTTAAGTGAGGAAGCTTGATAAGGGAAGTGGTTGGGGTATGGATTGATCAAGAAAGAGTACTGATCTGCCACTGGTCAGTGCCTCGAAACTAGACCAAGAAACTTTGAAAACAACAATAACATGAGATAAGACCATCTGTGTGTCCAGCAAAGGGTTCTGAAATGTGTTTCAGTTCAAAGGAATGCTGCATAATGTCTTAAAACTTTATAGATCCTTACCAGGTGGCATATTTTGGGGTCCTCCTATATCTAGAAACATCTAAAGTAATGGAAGAAGACTATATTCATAATGATACTGGTTCTATCACCCTAGTTCAGTTACTACCTTTCAGAAAGTTATCTCACTAATATCAAGGAGTGGCCCACAGTTGACAAGAAAATGCAGGAACTCTTCTCTCATCTCCCCAGCATTTGGAGCAATTTCACTCCCTTTTATAGGTCACCAGTGCAAGTTTCTCTTTCATCCAGTTTTCTCTTTTGGCCACTGCCATGTCTCCTCAATAAATACTCCTGGACCTCAGTGCTCCTCTGCTTTTCAGAGACCATTTTTAAAGTACAGTCTTAAATTGGGATCTCATGCAAAAAGTGAACCAAGATATGGATAGGAAAGGAAGAGAGTCTTGTATTAGCAGAGTATTTAGTCAAGTTTCTGGGCAATGTATGATATTTTATAATTTGTTCCTTCTGGTTGAATTTTTAGTCGATTGGAGTTTTACAATGCAAAGTTAGTAGTAGTTACCAAAATTGTAGTTCTAGGAGTAAACAATTTGACCTATTGCTGAATTTTCCAAACACTTAAAATTTATTTTTTGACAGAAAGTAGATTTCATATTTAAATTTATTTTTCCTGACAGTATGAGGGTATGCTAATATGCACCAAATGGTTTGGGTTTGTTATATAAGGGAACACTAAGTGATGAAAAAATTTCCGGTAGGCTTAAAAATTTTTTTTTAATTAGTTATTTTGTAAAATAGAAGCTAA
Source organism: Scalopus aquaticus (assembly GCA_004024925.1). Classification (NCBI taxonomy): domain Eukaryota; kingdom Metazoa; phylum Chordata; class Mammalia; order Eulipotyphla; family Talpidae; genus Scalopus; species Scalopus aquaticus. The sequence continues at coordinate 46,008 of PVIJ01004218.1, read as the reverse complement.
GCCTTGCTCCTTTCTACAGTTCTGTGAAACCAATATTTTTTTACTCTTTTTTCTCCACATCATTCTTAAGCTTTCCAAGGACTATCAGATACTCCTACTTAATTTCAACTCAGAATTTCCATGCCAACATTCAAAGTTTTCAAAATATTTTTTTCCAACTTGCTACCAAGTTGAGAATCAATAGGAATAGTATGGGTATTTCTCTTCTGGTGATTCAGAGTTTTACTTAATCAACTGAGAGGTCAAATTTAGAACATACTACAAAATAGGAAAGTTGAAGAGGTAGCATCTGGTAAATCAAGAAAGATACAGTAGAAACTCTAACTCCCTTCCTTTCTTCCATACTGCCTGTGACCCACAGTACAAAGATGCTATCAAAGTGACAAGCCACATTCTCCACCAATGAAAAGCAGTTTCAAATGCCAGTTGTGCTTATTTTCAACCATATTTATATGAATTGTATCAGTTATTACAAATATTTTACTAAAATACAGTGCAACTAATTAAATACTAATGTTGAAATGCTGTTTCTTTGATAAGGATGAACTTGAGAAAGACTCACTAAGTATGAGTTAGCAAAATAAAATAAACATAAAAATTACTGCCATATTAAGTAGAGAAAGTAAACTGAAACAATAGAGAAACTGTAAAAATCTAAAGACTCTATACTCTATACTTAAAAATGCCTTTGGGTTTTCACTCTGCTTAAAGGAATCTAAACTAGGAAACCATAAATAATGTGTGACAAGTGTGATTTATGAAAGAAGATGATGAAACTCAATTTGGAGGACTTAATAAAAACAAAATAACTTTAGTTGAATTGTTCATCTATAAAAATCCATTGTAACATTATATATGCTGTGTTTTATGCATATATACATGTGCGATTTATATACTTTTATTTCAATATGATATCACTTCAATTAATTATTTTTTCTATTTGCAGAACTATAACTGACTCTAAGCATGTGGAATCACAATAATATAAGGTATCTTTTATCACGGGCAAATTGTATGATATACCCTAATATATATGTTTTAACTCATTCCATTCTCACAGCAAACTCGTTATTGTCAACATTAAAGACGAGGAAACGAAGGCACAGAAAAGTTAAGTAATTGGCCCAACATTTCACGGATATCAAATGAACTAAGATTTAAACATGGGTAACCCTGTAACCTGGCCTCAGACTCCAAGAACTGAATCTTCAGGCAGAGTTTGTTTTCTTATACAAAGATATCAATAATCATTGTCCTTTTTCAGATGGACAAAATCAGTGATTCTGCATGACAATAAATCTGTATTTACAAAATTATTTTACCACTGAAAGTCAGTCCAAAGCTTATATTCACCGGGAAATAAATTTGCACTGATGTTCTCAGCCCATTTCATTTGCACAGCATAGCTTATCTCTCTCAAAAATTTTTCTGGCCTGTTTTGATTAATATCTCATTCCTAACCTGTTAGCTTCTTACCAGTGAACACTTTTCGTTTTTTTTTTAAGTTTTTTTTTTATCGTTATTTATGTCTTTTACATTTTGTATTCCCCTTGGGCAGCCCACCACCAATTCACCTGTGATCCATCTCCATGGTCCCCTGTATTCTCCTCTCTTCCATTTTGTGCCCTTATCCTCCCCTCCCCCCGCCACCCACTAACCCCACCGCTGAGTGTCTCTCTCCCACCCGGCCTCCCTATAGTCCTGTTATAAGTGAAACCATTCGATATTTTTCTTTTTCTTTCTGGCTTATTTCAGTGAACACTTTTCTAATGCTGCTTCTAAAGAGCTGAAAGGCCTCTAGCATATGGGGTCTTTCTTTCTCCATAAAACTCAAATGCACTTACAGTATAACCCTAACCAAGATGATCCACATACTGGCCAAGAAAAGCAACATCAAATTGAGCTCAAATGTAGCTCTGCTAGCTGACTTCCATTCGCGCCTCCTCCGCTCAGGTGTTCAGAATGCCACTGTGGCCGAGGCCTACTGACACGCCTGCCATAAACCGGTTAGAAGATGCTTTTTATTTTTGCTCTTTAAGTCCAAAATTAATCATTAAAAATGTTTCAGGTAGGTTCTGTACATACGTCCTATATTTTACTCTATTAAATTCAAAACACCTCCTGACAAGTTCCCTATCATTGTCAGTCAGCTCTAAGAAAAGGTTTCTAAAATTTGCAAATATATTTTGATTATGAACAGAGGAAAAGTGCCCAGGCAATTCTCATAATTCACATGAAGTGATGGGTACATTAAGCAAATACTAACTGAAAATATTAGTCTTAATACTTAAAGTATAGCTTTCAGTAGCATAAAAAAGTAATTTTTCTTCATTAGTCATAAGTGCTACTCACTTGATACACCTAACTGGGTAACCCAAGAAAAAAGGGAGTCATTCCATTTGTGACTTTTGGGATCTTAATGAATCTGTCTCAACCGATTGCTGCTGAAAAAATGAATATATTAGGAAGTATATTTCTATAAGATTATTATAAGGATATTTGGAAAAAAGTGAAAATTAAAAATTTGGGCCAGAATCTATCTTTTTCTCTATATAATATACATATACATATATATAATTTAATATTAACATTCAAACTGCTCAACAGTTTGAGACCACACTTTCTCTCTCTCTCTCTCTCTCTCTCCCCTCCCTCTCTTTCTCTTATTTGCTAATCAAGAGGTTTGCAGAGACTTTTATAATGAAAGTTTATGTGATAATAACCTCCAATGTGAACTGAGGGATGAGTTGTGCATTTTAATTGCTCAGATACAGCATGCCACCTAAAGCATTATTTTTCTTTGTTTTCTGATCATTTGTATTCTTAGCAGCTTTTGTCAAGTTAAGAACAGTCCAGTTAAATCCCAAAACTCTTGTGTTTTCCTCATAAAAAGTCATTGGATTTACATGACTAGAGCACTGAAATGATACTTGAAGAACTTTATCTTTTTGCAGGTTTCTAGATACAACACACACACAAAAAATCTATGTGGTTCTTCGGGCTATACTTTCTTGCACTTTCTTTAAATAATGCAGCAGAGTGTGGCAATAGCTGCTTTATGGAAAGTTGCTGCAATTGCAGGAATCTGCAGTCCTTTTTCATGTTCTGCAGTGTACTCACCAAGTCCTGTCAGGATAAATAATGGCATAAGCACCTGCAAGGCTGTAGTCTAATCTTACGCAGAAGTCAGGCTTGAATTTCAATTTTGTGCTTTTTCTGTTAGGAAAAAATGTTATATTGGTTGTTTATTTCTTAAAAAACAATAATTTAAAAAACCAACAATATCAGCATCCTATTTTTATTATAGCTCAAACTCTTATTCTGGAATACTGTGTCATACTATCAATATTAGTTTTTTAGTACCCAGCTGTGATCCTCAGACCACATAAACAGATTCACCTCGACCCGATCCCAGATCTACTGAATCACAATTCCGTGGGTGAGGTCATGAATTTACAAATTTTACATCCTTCCAGAGTGATTCTCTTGCCAATCCCTTGATAAGGAAAATGGTGTTCAAGATCGTAAAAATGATGACTGAATGTTATCGATGCTATGAAATTAATTCCTGAAAGTCAAGATATATTGAAAACTAAGATGAAAGATGAAATGACCTAAAATTGCTAAACATTCCACTTCTAGTATTAAAAATCATATATTAGAACCCAAAAAGAAATTTTGGTAGAACACAGTCCAAGTTCTACAATACACGGCAGAAGAAATTGATAGGAGTAGGTGTTATTTATTGCTTTCTATGGTCATTGTGCTAAGTATTCTGCAAAGAATATCTGATTTAATCTGTTGTTCAGAGAGTTGAAGATGATTTAAGGTTATCAAATATGTTACTGGGAAATATGGGGTCATATTCTAAATTCAGCTCCCAACCATATGCCCACTTCATCTCACAGCTTTCCTGGAGAAAAGATGGATATCAACCAATGATACATGCCTCTTAAAATGAGTTGCAGGAACTTAGACACAAGTTACACTTCTACCAATTTTTTGCCATCTACTTAATTTTTCATTTGTTCCCTAAAGAATGAAGAAATCCAGTCCTCTAAAATGTCATACATTGACATTATTGAAGTCCAAGAACAAAGTATATTGTGTTAAAATGAAATGACTAGAAAACATCCAGAAGTAAAGTTTTATGCTAAAATGTTGGAATTAGTTTCCTTCTCAATGATCTATTCTTAATTTTGTAATGAAGAATTATACATTGTGATCATTAAGCAGTAATTTAATTGTACATTCAGTACTGTGTAGGATTCTTGTTCATTACCTCTATAGATCTGTTTGTGTGTGGGCTGTGTGCATATGTTTCATCCACTCATTTGCTAAGCATCCTTATATTTTCTATTTTCCACAAATCTTGTCATTTATTTGTTTGCACGAATTTGTAAGATAAAAAACCTACATATTCTCTTATAATCCCTTGTGATAGAATTTAGGTAAGGGGATTAAGGAGTTCTGTTTTGGTTCTCTCTTTCAGCAAAATGGACAAATATTCTATTATGTTTGAACTTCTACGGTCTAGTGCTGGCCTGCTATTGCAGGCACATTTATTGCTATTTTCTCTTTTATTCACTTTATATCACAACAATGCCTGAAATTCCACAAGCACATACTATAACACTGTCTTATTCGCTGGTATACTTGCACAAATTGTTTTAACTGCCTAAAATTCTTTTTTTATCTGTTTAAAAAATTCTAACAATATCCAGCTCAAAGGTTAACTTCTTGGCAACATGTTCTTTAATCCATCCTCAATTTCCAAGGAAAATGAATCACTTCCTTCTCTATGGTATCTCTGGTTCTTGTATTCACCTCTACCACTGGATTTGTCATTCCACTTTTTATTTGCTTGTTTTAAAACCTGGTTTCTTACTTAATTTTGAATTGTTTGAGGAAGATACTTCATTTGATTTTCCTTCATTTCTCCAGAACCCAGAATAATACCTGACAGGGTAAATGCTTATTGAATAAAATAGATTTATCTCTGTTTATAAAAAGAATATATTGTTAAAGACTCATACCTTTCAAAGATAAAATCAGTCTATAAAGATAAAAATATGCTAACTGATAAGGATGAAAATCTGTTAACTGAGAAAACACCAGTTAGTTACACTAACTTGCCAATAAAATGAAAATATTTCCATAGAGTTTCATACATAGAATTTTCCTATGCATAAACTTACTTTGTTATTACTAAGGGAATACTCCTTGCATTATTACTACTTATTGCAGCTGAAGGAGTAGGGACCCTGAACACATATGTGATCTGCCCGACTTTTGGCCATTTGTTTGTTTGCTTCTAACCTCGAATTTCATGCTCACTTCATTTGCAAAGAGAGGAGATATGAATTAATAGCTTAGTAAACCTGCTTAAAGGATAATTTATTCCTTTTATAAATTATGAAACTGAAAATTGATTTGTGTTTTCTTAAAGACTATTTAGAATATAGCTCTTCTTTTTAAAAATGAATGGGTCCTCAAAATCATTTATTATAAAAAATGCAGGCCAGAACTCAGTAGTTGATATATACAGCACAAGATAAGTAGTCCCTAAGACTGCTGCAACATTTCAAAAAGATTTATGAAAAAGGATTTTTTTAAAATGATAATGTTCCCTTTTTTGGACAAAGACAAGAAAAAAGGAATATAGGGATACATCTGATACTTTTCAATAGAGCCTAATATTTATACATAGGCATATGTAAATGATGTATCTGCAACTGATAAAAAAAACTGTCATAGAAATGTAAAGCCTGGTTTACATTCTACAATGACTAGTCATTGTAGAAATGGTTACACTGTTGTAGCTTAACATTGCCCTTTGCTTATTTCAATAAGAAAATGGAAAAAAAATAAGGCATAAGATATTTATTTACCTTACACAGCATTTAAACCAGAAATAAGACTTACTTTATTACACACAGTTTTGTAGCCCAGAGTTGCTATTTCCTTCCCTATCCACTTCCTTGTTTCATTCTATAAATATTCTCTGAGTTTAAAGAGCTTGACTGCATTTATGAGCATGCCCACTTGCCTAAATGGCAGTCGTACATACTTAACATGTAGGTTAAGTTTTATAGTTATGAAAAAAATTCACAACTCAAAATATGACCCTCAACAATTTCTGCCTACAAGAAAGGGTATTTCCTCTCAGTCTATCCAAACAACCTGAAGACAATAATCACAAAGTAGTATAATATTGCTAAATTTGCAAAAGCCTAGTAATTTAATTTCACTCATGTTCCACCTTGCAAAGTCTATGACTATATATAATACACAGACATTTTGTTTCAGTTAATCATATTCAGGGAACAATCTACTCTAGGAATCATGCATCTCTATGCAAATGCTGCATATTCCTCAGCGATTTGATAGACTGTCTTAAAACTGCTTAATTTGCCCTTCAAAACCCCTTGCATTCAGGTCGCCTAGCTACATTTCATGCTTCTTTCTCCTGAGCCTCAATGAGTACCCTAGATTCCACTCAATGTGGTTAGTTAATGAGTCATCTTCAAATTTCTCTCCCCCATAGTTGTCCTAATACAATTTCTTCCTATAGAAACAAGTTTTCATTCAAGGATAAACTCTTTTAAAATTATCTTTATGATTCAATTATTAATAAGACATCATGGATCTCAAACCTGGTGAACTAGGGTTTTTCTTCTCACCTAATCTCCCTATGAAACTTCCTGTACTTTTCTAATGCATTAGAAGTTGTAGGTTAAGTTTTATAGTTATGGAAAAAATCAAGGGTTAATTAAATGACCTGTGCAGACCAACATGAATCTAAATTTTCATATTAGATATGCTTCCAAGAGTGAAATTCTGCAATGATCTAACAGCACTGTCTGAGCTACATAATTTACCAAGGGACAGAGACATTGGGGGGAGTTTCAAAGTCAGTATAAGCAGCAGTGCTCTTTTCAATTAATTAAATAGACGACAACTACTGTTTCTTTAGACTGTTCAGAAGAAAATAAGAGGGTCTATTCTGTATGATCAAACACACGAGTCACACATGTAATGATACACTGAAGAGCTTTAAAAAGCACACAATTTCGAAAAGAGTCCTAAAAGTGTTCTCTGAACTAAATGAATGTTAACTCATCCATTAAGGCACAAAACCAAAACATCAAATTTAAAAGCAATAGCCTCTTTTACCTTAGTGGTAAACGAATTTCATTTCAGCGTTTTCTTTTGTTTTTCTGTCCATGTTTATTTTTTTTTTAAGTACACTTGCAAATGGTCCAGGCAGTTTAGTGAGTAATATAGTAGCTCCAGGGATAAGAAAAAAGGTCAGACAGAAGACAGCATATTACATATATAAGAGAGAGGGCTCTCTAGTTCACTGGCTTTAGATCTTTCTCCCCATTCCTCCCTGCCCCCACAAATGATATAATGAAATTATCCACAATGCAATACCTGTGTGATGACCATATATCCAACTACTTCTGAAGATTCTCTCCTTTAAGTGGAAGACTAATCATTTTGTGAACGTGGCCATTCACTAAGCAAAAGTGAATTCAGTCAAACTGTTCTATGTTGAGGACAGGGAAGCCAATTTACTAAAGTAATACAAAGGGTAAAGAATGTAAGAACAAAAGAAAAAAGAAAAAGTGAAGATCAAACAGATCAATACCGTCACTTCTTTAAAAAAAGTCCTTCAAAAGGACAAACGAGTCTTCCCGGAAAATAAAAAAGAAAGTCCTCGTGCGAATTCTCTGCAAGGATTTGAGAATAGATTTATAGAATTTAAGTGCATATCAAGCCCTTATCTGTTAACGTTACTTTCATTTTTAGTACTTCTTCTGTTCTGCAACGATATTGAGGCTACTCTACATATTACTTAAACTTAAAAGGCATAGCTAGTGTGACTTTCTCATTAACTGGCAAGGATGGGACATAGGAGAAGAAATGCCCTTTTGATAGCTGAGAAAAGGGCCTCCTCAGTCCACTCTGACAAAGGGAATTCAAGATAATGGATTCTGGCTGATTCATAGAAGAACTTCCACCTCTTGAAAATAATTAAGAACAATGACGATGTAATGTCATTTTAATTTCTCCACTATATCTAGCAAAAGGTTTGCTCATAAGAAATCCACAAATATTTATTGATAGAATGTAGTGCGTATGCTAGCTGTGGTCACTAGCTTTGAGTTACAACTGTTTATCTATGCACAGTTGATTCATTGATGTGCCATTAACTTACCATTCTTTACTGCTTTGGCTTGTCTCTCTTCTTCAGCCATCATTTCTCATTTTTCCATTCCCTCCTTCTCACTTTTGATATTTCAATTAATCGTGTCAGCTAATTAATTTGAACTAGAAGCTGCTATCAGCAATTTATACTAGCTGAATAATTTACAGCTATTTTTTTTAAATGGAAGGCTCTACATTTTTAAAGATTATTCATGCATACAAGACCTGGGGTGTAGGTCAGAGGTGTGGGGGGTGGTGGGAGTGTGAGAGGATTCACCAGAGACAGAGTGGGGAGCAGGTCCACTGAAAAGGCAGATCTACTGAAGTACACTGCTGAGGCAAGCAGTGGGCGAGGCAGGAGAGGTCTGCCGTCCCATGTGGGTCAGCTCCCTGGCCGGGGATTAAACTTGCGTTGCAGTGGCTGCAGATAGCTTCAGAGTGCTGAGACTTAAACCCTTGCACCACCAGGGAGGCCCTACAGATTTTATTCTAGCAATGAGTCTTTATGTGTGGAGAGACTGAACATACAAATGGGCAGTGGCAAATTATATATAAAAACAGAACTCTGACTCACAACCTCAGTAGCAACCAGTCTGAGATTGAATCATAACCAGTAGAGCAGTCAGATCAGACTGCTCAGGACTTGGTCTGTAGCTTCCAGTTTCCCTAACTCTCGCCCTCTCCCTCTTCTTCCAACATAGGATTGACTAGAGAAAACCAAATATGCTCCTCAAACCAATGATAAAAGGCGTCTCACTTCTCTTACCCTGTCTCCAGTTTCCCCAACCCCCCACTGCTGTTCAAAACACACCTGAAACCTTCTCTTTTTCTCCTACTATAAAACTTTCTTATTACCTGCCTTTGAATCTCTACCCAATGCTGGTGATAGAGTCTGACTCCCTTCCTATAGCAAGTTCTAAATAAACTGCCTGTCTGTTCTCATTTGAGTGTTTCTCATTTATTTCCACAACATTACCTCTAATAGGATTTAAACTGTAAATTTCTGATATACAAAAGAATGTTTTGCTTCTATTTTAAAAATAAATCAAGCATATTCAAACAGTGGGGAGAAAATTGTCTGGGTTCTTGAGAAATGCTTGAGCCAGACGATGGTCCAGCTTTAATTCCTACAGACAATTTCCCAGGATTGCTGACAGACCGCAATGATGCTATCTGGCAACTCTCCAAGCTCTGGTTTACTAAAATGGTTTTGCAAAATAGCTGCTCTTTATCTCTGTCATAAATGGAGCCTCTTTTCTTCTTCCTTTCCTCCTTCTGCTCTAAGACTCCAAAATGTGTACCAATTTCCTTCTAGGATTATTTTATCTCATATTTAAGACTATACGTGAATTTTCACTTCTCTTACGTAACGTTTTAGGATAAAGCCATGGATGAAGAAACTGAAGCTCAGAGAATTTATATAATTTAGGCATCAGATTCATGGTGTGAATCATTGCTCTGATTTTAAAGCCCATCTGCTTTCCTCTATATGACACTAGTTCACATAACCCCTTCTTGTGTCTCTGAAATATGGGCTTTATTGGGCCTCCCTGGTGGCACAGTGGTTGAGCGCAATGCTGTGGAGCTGTCAGCAGCCCGTGATGCGAGTTTGACGCCCAGCCTGGGAGAATCCCGCATGGTGCGGCAGACCTCTCCTGCCTCGCCCGCTGTTCCCCTCAGCAGTGTATTTCTGATCTCCCTGTTCTGCTCCCCACTCCGTCTCTGGTGAACCCTCTCGCCGTCCCACGCCTCTGGCCCATACGCCAGCTTGTATGTATAAATAAATAAATCTTTAAAAAAAATACGGGTTTTATTACTTCTTTGTGACTATAATTTCAAGGATTCTGAATGAAGATGCTCATTATAGGTTTAGTGGAAAACTACAAGCAAAACTTCTTGTTTCCCTTTTAGATTTAAAATCTTCAAGGACTGGAACCATCTTTTTACTTCATAAGACCAAGAATAAATTAACCTATATCTTGCCTTTTTAATATTTTCACCTTAGCACTTTAATACAATTGCTATCAAGATGGGGTACTGCTACTTACAAAATTTTGTCAAAGTATATTTCTAAAGTTCCTGCCTCAATGAGGTGCCATGGTGATCATGAGGTGAGAGGCTGTCTCTGGGCATATTAATTCATTCTTATTTAATAATAGGTTAGAAGAATCTAGTCAATATTATAGCATTGATTATTGTTATGAATCACTCCCCAAAAGCCTGGATGAGGCAGGAGATCCTCAATATAAGCTAGAACTATGAGAGACTTAAAAAGGTACATCTTATTCTATAGCATTTAAAAATGAATATGGAGGGCCTCCCTGGTGGCGCAGCAGTTGAGCGCTGCGCTGTGGAGCTGTCAGCAGTGGCAATGCGATTTCGACGCCTGGTCGGGGAGAATCCCACATGGTGGAGCAGACCTCTCCTGCCTTGCCCACTGCTCCCTCAGCAGTGTACTTCTGATCTGCCTGTTCTGCTCCCCACTCTGTCTCTGGTGAACCCTCTCGCTGCCCCACGCCTCTGGCCTGTACCCCAGCTTGTATGTAAAAAAAAAAAAAATGAAGATGGAAATGGGACATGTATTAAGAAAAAATGAAAGGTAAAATGAACAAATCCTAGGGAAAAACTGTGTTGGTGTTGGTTGTTTCTTTCTACTGAGAACATTGAAAAAAAAATGCAGTTTGTTATGTATCAGTGCACACAGAAGACCTTTACCTGTTTACTTGCTCAAAATATGTAATGACCAGCCATGACATTGTTAAATGTCAAGTGCATTTGATCCTTAGATTGGCTTCATTAACACAAAAGCAGTTTGACTCACAGGCATTTTAAAAATAAATAAATAGTTGTATGTATTTCAGCCTGTTCTGAAGCCATGAGAAAAGCAGCACTGTTGGTACTGGTTGGCCTACAATCTTTCCTAAGAAAAGGACATGCATAAGAGTACAATGTCAAATATTTTTCATAACTGAAAAGAAATTAGGAAACTTTAATTTTAATTAGTTAATTTTGTTTTACCTAATCTCTGGAAATGTTCTTGAGAGTACATAAAGATAGCAACCGTCATTATCCTATTACACATGTATAGCGACAGTATTTCATTTTATCCTCAAAAACTTCAGTGAAATAGCTACAAAAGTATTACTATCTGCTTTGCACAGATCAAGGGAATGAGAATAAAGGAAAGTCATTGACTGGTCCAGGGCCACACAGTCAGTCAGTAGGAGTCAGATTAGGGCTCTTGGTTCTCTAAGGGTCTTGCTTCTACACTCCAGGTTAGATGGGACCTCTACGATATATTCAATATAGCCTTAATCCCATGGTTTTATATACAAATCCAGTAAATGTATTTAATTTTTGTATAATTACCACTGATCATAATTACTATAATTATATTGATAATAATATGCTTTGCCAATACTTTCTAAACTTCTTTGAAGAAAAGAATCACCTGACTGCTTATTTCAAAAAGCAAAAAAAGATTCCCATACCTAACCCAATACTACTGAATGAAGATATCCAAGGTTAATGTTCAGTATCATATAACAAATAAGTTCTCTAAGAGATACTCTAGTTCCAGAGAAACTGGGAATCAATGATCTAAATCAATTACAAAATAATCAGTAGCACCAGTAAATACAATGCAGGGGTGAAACTGTCAAACATGTTTTTTTTTTTTTTTAAAGATTTTTTTTTAAATTTTTTATTTTACATACAAGCTGGGGTACAGGCCAGAGGCATGGGGCAGCGAGAGGGTTCACCAGAGACAGAGCAGTTAGCAGAACAGGCAGATCAGAAATACACTGCTGAGGGGAGCAGCGGGCAAGGCAGGAGAGGTCTGCCGCACCATGTGGGATTCTCCCTGGCCGGGTGTCGAACTCGCGTCGCCGCCGCCAACAGCTCCACAGCGCAGCGCTCAACCGCTGCGCCACCGGGGAGGCCCTCAAACATGGTTTAAGCAAAATAAAATTTATATAACAAAGGAACACCTTTACCCAATTATAATTATGCCTAGTTAGAGATATAAAAATACTAAAAAGAGAGAGTTTGGGTTGAAGAATAGTCACAAAACATTATGGCATGATCAACAGCTAAATGGAATTGCAATGCTTAAGAGGAAAATCAAGAGTTCCTTAAGAGGAAAATTATAAAGTATTTGAAGAATTATCCTGAAGAAGAGAGATAGAACTGTGCTCTTAAATACCCAAGTGTGTACTTATATGCGGAATAAATATAGAAAAACAAAACAAAGGGTCAGATAAAGCCAAACTAATAAACTAACCCTTGAAAGCTAACTGTGGAATGGGGGCTACTGGAGGGGAAGAAGAAGGGACATCGGGAGGTATAAGAACAAAGAAAGGATGGAGCACAGTGATCTACGGTGGTGGACTATGGGTTCTTTGGTGGTGCATACAACTATGGTAACAATGCCCGACGGAGGGTGCCTGAAGGGGGGTACCCTACACTCCTATAACGGAAACAACAATGTAACCCAATAATAACACACACACACACAATAAAAACAGAATTGTGTTTTTTAATTAAAGTTTTTTTTTTTTTTTTTTTAGATTTATTTATACATACAAGTTGGGGTACAGGCCAGAGGCATGGGGCGGCGAGAGGGTTCACCAGAGACAGAGTGGGGAGCAGAACAGGCAGATCAGAAATACACTGCTGAGGGGAGCAGCGGGCGAGGCAGGAGAGGTCTGCCGCGCCATGTGGGATTCTCCCTGGCAGGGTGTCGAACTCGCCTCGCCGCTGCCGACAGCTCCACAGCGCAGCGCTTAACCACTGCGCCACCAGGGAGGCCCTGTGTTTTTTAATTAATAGTGAATACATATTAGACATTTAATAGATATCACAAGAATGAATGAATGAGTGACTGAATTAATAGAACCAGTGGGTAGGAGGAAACAAAGGACGGAATGCCTGTGCAAATAAAGATCACCATGATGTAAAGACTAACACTCTCTTGGCAAGACCTGTGCACAGAGATTTAAATGAGCAAATTGCTTGGGTTGGACTGAAAAATCACATGACAGTATCTTTTATAATATTACTACTGAAAAATATGTTATTATTAAAAATATACCTCTTGCAAAAACTTGGCCATTTTTGTTATTACATCTAGCAAGGAAAGGTAGCCTTCAAACTAGTTTCTCTGTAGTTCAACTATGATGGTGAAACCAATTTTTAACACACAGAAGCAATACAGGAATTCAAGTTGTTCTGGCAAATAAAATGTCAATTATTTTTTCAATTAAATATGTATTTATAACTGTTTCTAGCAAGAACAAACCAATATTCACAATAATAATGGTATGCCTGAATGTTTGTTTACTCTGTTATAGCAACTGTGCTAGGAGTTAAATATCTATGTTTGACATCAATATCAAATGAGGTATAGGACAATCAAGGGATGTGGAGGTTAGGGAGGCTGGGTTGTTTCCCAGGTTCCACTTGTATTAATTTGTGGAGTAGTGATTTAAATTTGTGTCTGTTTTTGTTTTTATAATCATGTGCATTTTAACTTAAACTATTTTTTTCCCCTGCAGAAAGTCTTATTTCTAGTGATCCTTTCTGAATTGAATTACTGTCATCATTTTGTATTGTCTAATCAAATTGCTCCAGTAGGCAAATAATACACAATTTATAGCAAAATAAATCCCAGTAGTCTCCTTTGAATCAAATGATATCTGAAAATAAGTAAAAACTGAGCAAGCACTTTTATTAGGAAAATGCTGTGCTGAAATAGCATTGTTGTTTTCGTAAAATAAATACTGACAGGAAATTTTAAAATTCAGTAGGAGACACTCTTTGAGGAAGGATTTTTTCTTTAAAGTCAGAATATGAAGTGGTAATGAAACTTATGCAAGAAAGAATCAGTGAGGCACTAAGTTTGGTGGGATGGACAGAGAAATTTACAGACAGACAGCAGGCTTTGCAATGATAGCACCTCATCTGATCATTTTTTCAATTACTGAAATGGAAGAGTACCAATGATACCGGTTATAAAACACTGAAATTTCTACAGGAGACAGAACTTACTTAAGTACTTGCTTTTTTGGTGGAGATAAGAGTTATCTGCATATAAGCACTCTAAGTTCTTCTGAATTGTACTCTCTCCAGTCCAAATTTTGTTTTTAATTTCCTTGCTTGTCATTTCAGTTTTATCTCATATGAATGGATCCCCAATAATTTTTCTTTTTTTGAAAGTCACATAAAATGCATGAAATATGCGTATTTGTCTGACATGTTTTCCTGGGCATATTATTTGAGACCCATCATATTAATATGTACTGCTATAGTTCATCCATCTTCATTGCTCTGTAATGGCCAATTACATACATTAAGTCGATACTCAAAGTGACTTTCCTAAAGCTAAAAACACTCTCACCAAAGCCATATGAAAGCTTTTATTAAGTTACACTTTAAATCTTTGAATTAAAATATGGTAGGTGCTTGGTTCTATAAGTGAAACCAGTCTATATTTTTCTTTTTCTTTCTGGCTTGTTTCACTGAGCATGATCCCTTCTAGCTCCATCCTGAAGGAATCAGGAGAAACAAATAACAATAAACAACAACAACAACAAACTAGCAGGCAACCATAAATAAGACATTCTGCGAGGTATGAGGAGGAAAAGGGATCAAACGAGGGAGAGAAGACCACAAGGGACTATGGTGATGGTTCATAGGTGAATTGGTGGTGGGAATTTAATGGGAAATACACAGTAATGTAAATATATAAATAAAGAGAAAAAAATATGGTAGGTGTGTTAGTATCTCCCTAACTTTTTAATTTGCATTTTCCTGATAGAGGCTTTTTAAATGTTTCTCTATAAAAGATCCTTAAATGTAATTTTTTCTTTTTCCTATTTTATTAGTTTTTCTTATCTAATCTTTTATTTGTAATGTGTATGAATCATATATTTCTGTCCATCTAAGGAATATTTTCATATGATAATTTCCTATGTTTCTAAATTTTAAATGTCTTTTACATTCAAATCTTTAATTCAATTGAATTTTATATTAGTGTATGGTGTAATTTTGTGTCTTAAATATCATTTAATTCCATACTTTTCCCACTAAAATGTGATGATAACCTCTGCCATATATAAAATTTTCAAGTACCGCCTTAATATCTATATTATCCCATATTATTTATTAACTTTAAGGTAAATTAGGGAATCAACTAGGGTTAGTTCAAAGCTCATTCATCTTAATCATTTGACCTTCCTTGTAAACTCTATTATCATGCCCATAAATAATATTATTGGGATTTTGTTTCAAAAACATTTCATCTATGAGTTATTTGGAAAAACAGCCAATAACTTTAAGATAATATTTCATTCCTTTGAACATGGTATACCAATACCTTTATATAGATCATCGGTGTTTTACAATGATGTTCAATAACTTTCTCCATAAAGGTCTTACACATTTTATTGTATATTTAATTACTATCCCTTTTATTTTGGTTGGTTTTATAAGTTATATATTTTATGAATTATAATGTTTGACCATTTATTGCTGCATACAAAAATAAAATTTGCATTATCTCAATAATCTTATATATGATCAAATTAATAGATCCCCTAATTATTCTAAAGGAAATTCTGCATGTTTGGGGATATTGCTATGTCAGCAAAACATTACATCATATACTTTTAAAGGTGAGCTTCATGTTGACAAAGTATATCCTGAAAACTTTTTCATAAAAGAAAAGAGAGATAATCTTGACCATCTGCAATGTACAAGACCAGGATTTTTGCACTAAGACTTGACATGCATTGATAAAAGGGACAATAGTAACTGTTGGTGAATATTCTATGTTGCCTAGTACAGTGCCAACTTCTCTAAGAATGTTACTTCTAAGATCCTCAAAATGAACCTAGAAGATAGTCTCTGCTATTCCTAATAAACTATAGTAAAGTCAAAGCTTCAGAAACAAAATATCTCATAGCTTGCTGGTAGGGACACTTGCTTTTTAAACAAATATTTTTTACTTACTTCCAACATATGATGCTACTTTTAATGATTATTAAAAGAAATTCCAGAACCACAAGAAACATATGAATTGAAGTTAAATTTCATGTTCTTTATCAAACACTCAGACAACAAGCATCTCTGTGTGCATCATGTCTTAATGTTGACTGGATATATCTACTGATGTGACTCTATCATCATCATCCAAGGAGGGAGGAGAATGCAGTACTCTTCTTCAATCTCAGGTAAAATTTTGATAAAGGACTTTAAAAGCACACTAAATTTTTAAGAGCAAATAACCAGTATAATCTGAAGAATTTCACACTTGATTTCTCATGATTTCCACCAAAAAAAGATAGCATCTGATTCTACTAGATTCTTCCTCTCTCAGGATCTAAATCATCACTCTAATATTGCCATCCCCTCACCTCAAATTGATAGTCAATATGAGATATGGCCACTAAATAAACATGATTCCCTCAAAATGACAGTTATTTTAAAGTAGAAAATAAAGTCCACACTACATTCTTGCTCCATTCTATGAGTAGGAGTGGGGAGAGAAAAGCCCTTTCTTGTTACTTTTGCTCACTATGCCAGCCATACTGCTTCATAGTTCAGGGTTTTGGTATATAGTTCACTCTTCACTGAATGTGATGTATATGTCATAGATTGTAAGAGATATAGCCTGTCTAATGCTAATGGAGAAGGAAACCTCCTCAAGCACATACTAGACACAAAAGCCATCAAGCCTGTATTTGATTTGATTTGTCAAATCATATCAGGATTAAAATAAAAACTATTGATTAATGTTAGGCAGCTGTACATCAAAAATAAACACAATTTGCTTTATTACTCTTCAATAACTTTCCACAAGCTATGAAATACTGTTCCCTGATTTTTCCAAGTATTTTGTATAGCTGAATGCACTGTGTAAAATTATGGCAGGAATCCCTGTGGCATCTTAGCTCATCTTCTCATAGATTACACTTAACTGAGTGAGTCAATGTTCCCTTCTTTTTGAAGTGACAATCAAAATTCTCTCTGGTACGTTGAATTTATTGTTCATCAGTATATCTCTGAAAAGCCTAAATAAATCTCACAGTTATTCTTGTTTTCATGGTACGATATCATCACACTGTGACTGACACTGTGGTAAATGTACAAGGGTATGTTTTACGTGTTCAAATGATTTACTGTTTATTAGATTAGCCTTCTCCAAGAGGGCTGGATCAGAGTCTCTTAGCTTTTGAGTTTGAAAGCCCAGCTCCATGAATCAGGAGTAAAAACCTGGGCCAGTATCTAACCTTTTTGTGTGAATGGGTATTATCTCCCTAACAAAGGAGATTTTACAAGCTGAGATACAGCTTGATTTTAAAAGCTGAGATATAAGTAACAATCTAACAACTAAGATATTATAATATCTCAGTATGTGAAACAGATGACCAAAGCATGATGTAAGACCTGTTATTCCCCCACCCTGTCCTCTTAGTGGACATCATTGATTAGTAATCTCTTCTTTCATGAGCTGAGATATACCCTCTATTTCCTTTTCAAAGCTTACTCTAAGCTAGTTAGGTCTAGTTTGCCTGTGAATTTAAAATATAGCATCTGGGCTTAATTTTGCTGTCCACCAGCAAGTCTTCAACTTGGAAGCCTGGGGAACTGCCTAGAAATTCTATACCTAATGGTGGTGAAGCAGGTGAGAAGGAATATGAAGCAGTTTAGTATGATGAGGTGAGATACTGAGTAAGGAACATCTGAAGAGGAAATAAGGATTTCCATGATTACCTGACTTAACCACCCATGGCTTAGAACTGCTAAACCAAGTGCTGTTTGAAGTGAGCCTAAATCGGTAAGATTCTAATTGAAAATAGACTTCTTAGCAGATTTTCAGCAAGTGCAGAAAATACCACATTCTTATATTTGTGCATATCCTCATTTGTCAAGAAAAATAATTGAAAAATAGTGGTGGAAATTCTTTGTATTTGTTTTGGGATCCCAGGGAATATGTCCTGATTGATCAAGGTGTTTCTTATTTAAAACCAAGTGATGCTCTAGCTACATTTCTAATTGAGCTACTGCCACAACTTCAGATAAGGAATCAGAGCAAAATCTTCTTTGGGCTTAGGATTTTATAAAGTGACTACTTTATACACACACACACACACACAAACATATATAATACATATGCATATACTTTATATATTTTATATATTATATTGGATATAATATACACTATGTATTGTTTTATGATATATACATATATGTATATATAAAATATTACATGTGTATTAGAACTACACATTACAATATATACAAACAAATTTATAACACATCATGTAATATATAAGTATACTCATAATATATACATATTTATATATAAGTATATATATTCACTGCTTTTAAATATTTCATTATTTCCTCACCATAAATATTTTAGCTGGTAGATATTTAAACTCAATCCAAAGAAATGGATTGTGAATAAGCCCTATTTACACTTCTCCCCATTCTTTCTATTCACAATCAACAACAGCCACCTTCTTTCTTCTCTAATTATAAGCCACAGTTTTATGCACATTGATGAACACAAAATAATGGGAGTCGTCTATACTTGGACTACAGATTACTAATTTAGCTCCATTAACACAAAATTAGCTCTTCACACAAAGCTTTTACTTTACATACATTTTTCCTGCTGTCTTAGAGAGCGACTGAGGCCACTGCAATTCTCTAGGTGAGCAATGAGCATGGCTTGGTTTCCCAGGTGCTGGCAAAGGTGTAAAGTAGCTGTAGTATTCAGTGTGTTTTGGAGTTTGTGACTGTTGGAACCATCTCTGTGTTTTTTCTTTGTCATTTAGGCTACTTTAAGAGTATTTAGGATCTAGTTCTACTCAAACTTTCTGGTTTCTTTTCAGCTCTCATTGTAGGTGCAACTGTAAAATAACTTCATAGATGATTTAATAAACTATTCAAATGTGAGAATCTTGTTCAAAGGATCTTGTTCCACCATTATACATATTGGGGCTAGAGAGGTTTTATTAAAGTTTTCAGATTCCTTAGATAAAAGAGAAATTTCAGGAAAAGAGTAACATTAAATATTATACTTATATGAATGTAAAATGTTTCCCTAATTCCTTCAAACCATTCTCTCAGAGGTAAAAGAGTCAGATCTTCCTCTCTAGCACTTTTCTCACCTGACAGACACAAAATATTGCGATTACTAGGGCAATCTTGTTCAAGTACCCATTAATTATCTTCCTTGTTAACAGATGTAACAATCTTGCCAATTTCACCTCTGAATCTTTCTGTAATATGTCTCCCCCAACATCTCTCCTCCCTTTTGTCATTCACAATACTGGTTAAGGTTTCCATCACCTAAATAGTCTCTTAACTGCTTTCCCTCCATACTCATTCCTCCAAATGTCATCTCTTCTTCACTCAAGAAAAGATTTCTCGGTCCTCCCCCCGGTGGCGCAGTGGTTAGGCGCTGTGCTGTGGAGCTGTCGGTAGCCCGCTGCTGCTACCGAGTTCGGGCTACACGAGTTCGGCACCCAGCTGGGGAGATTCCCACATGGCGTGGCAGACCTCTCCTGCTCCTCTCAGCAGTGTGTTTCCATCGATCTGCCTGTTCTGCTCCCCACTCTGTCTCTGGTGAACCCTCTTGCCGCCCCACACCTCTGCTCTGTACCCCAGCTTGTATGCACAAATAAATCTTAAAAAAGCAAAAAAAGAAAAGATTTTTCTAAACACACAACTTAAATTTGTACTTTTAATTACAGCTCTATTTCTGAGTTAAAGGATAAAAATTCTTTGAAACTGAACTTCACAATGGTCATTAGAAGACAATTGTAGGAGTCAAGAAAACTTCACATTTCCACTAAGCAGTGCAACCCTCATACATATGAATATATCCTCAATTAAGTACATGTTTAAGACATTAATTTAATATCTTCTACAAAGAAAAATATACATGTCCTAATTTTTAGTGTTTGTATCAGCAGGTCAGAAATAACTGTCTTGAGCTAAAAATGAGACTAACCAAATGAAATGGTATAAGGCTGAAAATTAATCACAATTTGAAAAGAAACCTGATTTCTATAAAAATTAATGTCCTGGTACTAGCGAAGAATCAATATGAAGCAGATTATAGAGGTTATATTGGCAATTAAGTAAAACATGGAGAAGTGATGAGAAAGATACAGGGAAATTGTTGGCTGTTCAAAATTGTCTCCAATAATAGGAATTATTTTAAATTGCTATCTTTATGTTAATAACATTGATCTGACACATTGTTGAATATAAAATATCCCATTTAATTGATCAACAACAAATTCTACAGAAGTCAAATATTGATAGATTCAAGGGGGTCAGTATTTTCATGAGGCCGGGGATAATAAAGGGGGTAATAATTTTTTTGACATATTGATGGATATCTTGGTACTAGCACTAGAAGCCCTGTTTCCATTGCAGGGTAGTAAAATATACTTACCTAAAATATGCCTCTTTTGCATATTGATCATTTTGAGTTAGTTATTTTTAAAAGGCAGCAGGCATATGGAAAGCTGTGAAATCTGAGTAGAAGTTACCTTTTTGGGACCTCCCCAGTGGCACAGCAGTTAAGCACTGCCCTGTGGAGCTGTAGGCAGCAGCCACACGAGATCGAGCCCACCCTGCCGGGGAGAATCCCACATGGTGCGGCAGACCTCTCCTGCCTCATCCGCTGCTCCCCTCAGCAGTGTATTTCTGATCTACCTGTTCTGCTCCCCGCTCTGTCTCTGGTGAACCCTCTCGCTGGCCCATGCCTCTGGCTGTACCCCAGATTGTATGTATAAATAAAAAATAAATCTTAAAAAAAAAAAGAAGTTACCTTTTTGTGAGAGACTTACACATATACGGGAAGATGTCCATTTGTAATGGTGTAAGAGGAAGATGAGCGATGATGACCTTCTGAAACTTATGATCAGGTAGGTAGATGATGATAATCTGCTTTTAAACTCAATTGCTACTAATTCTACTGGCTTTTTAATTAAAAACTGATGAGCATTCTTCAATGCAATAGTCACAAGAATCCTCAATAGGTCATAAACAAGAAGGTTATAGCTAGTCTCTGTAATCTCAAGAAAGTAGAGAAAGGAATTTTTTGCATGTATTACTCAGAAAAGAGACCTGATCCTGTTATACAATTTCCTCCTCTCACTTGTTTGTGTGAACATGTTTAAGGGGCTAACTCTACAAAAAATAGGTAAAATGCTGGAGAAGTCATAAGGAAGGAAGATCTTTTTTTTTTTTTTTGCAACAAGGTTAACAGTATTATTTATCAATGTAATGAGTAAACTGCTCAAAATTAAACATCTTAAAGCAACAAGCATCTCCCATCTCACAGAGGTGCTGAAGTTTAGGAATCTGAGAGAGTGCTTCAGCTGGGTGACTCAGGTGCATGGTTTCTCATGAGGAGGTGGTCAAGCTGTTGCTGTAGATTTGAATGGGGTTGGAGAATACAAGTCAACACTCAAGCTTGTGATTGTTGGCAAGAGCTTCAATTTATCTCTCCTCTTATATTTTACGATAAGCAGTAAGAGAAATCAGGCAACACTTTTAAGATATCAGTTAGATCCTCCAGTTACTGTGGCAACGACATTGCTAAAAATTTCTGCCACTATATAGCAAGGAGTCCCTTTCCTCAAGTTTCCAGACACATTTACCTGCTTTCCTGCAAGCCCTTGCTGGGAGCCTTTTGAAAGACTTTGTGGCTTAGAGTCTTTTAAGGCAATTTATGAGTAGGATCTTAACATTTGACTGAGAACCACCCAGCTATCTTAGAGAGAACAGCAATGAGAGAAAGCAGAAGGCACGAATACACTGAAGTAGGGGCATGAGATCAAAGGTCAGTCATTTCATCAGAAAGAAATGAGAAAGTAGTATCAGCAGGAGAAAGATCACTAGAAGATAGTCAGATCATTTAGGGGACTGAATGATAGCTCTCCCACAAAATGTTCAGAAAAGGCCTAAATATTCTAAATATGCAGACAGAGTACCCCTGAAACATGCCACTTCGGATTATTTCTAATGCAGATCAATTAAGGCCCAGCAGGTTCCTAAGTACCTTTGAGTACTTCCTTAACTACCAAAAAGTATGAAAATTGGGCCTTACCCAGAATTATTATCAGAAATAATCTTTCCATCTGAAAAAATGTATCTATATGGCAAACATCTAGTTATAGAGCATTTGTTCTCTGTTGTCCCTTGAATCACCCTCTCCTTACCATGTGAGTCCTCGTCCTCCTCCTCTCTCTTGGAAGTCCCAGGTACCTATTCCATTCCTTCGCCTCATTGTCTACTTTGCCTCAATATCTTGGAATCCACAAGTCCATTTAATTTATTTTTCTCCTACTAATCTGTCCAATATTAGTTTGATGATTCAGCCAGGCTTGAAGAAGTCAAAGGAGGAGAATATTTTCCTTACTCACTGAAAGACTTCTCTCTGATTGAAATGGGCAGCATAGGGAAAAATGCAATTTAACTGTAATTATAAAAGAATCATAATGTTTCCTATATGGAGTATAACTCCTCTGTGTGTGTGTGTGGAGAGAGAGAGAGAGAGAAAGACACACACACACACACACACACACACACACACACACACAGAAACAGGGCGAGACAGAGAGAGAGACTGATGAAGGGTGGTTATTGGTAGTGGTGCTGTAAAGGTGGGTCAAGAAGCCAGTTAGGAAACTTCTGAAAATCTGAGTAAGAGACAATGGTACCCTGAGCTTTTCTTCTAAAAGTGGATTTAGTGAAAAATTGTTGGAATTTGAATACATTCTAAAGGAAGAATCAGAGAATTTGAAGTTATTAGTGCTATATTCAAAATTTAAAACACATCTTGAGAAGTATTCGTATGTAGATAATCTTAATAATATTAACTGAAATAAATGCTGGTCAATGTAACATAAAAAAGATAGCAATGGTGCCAATGAATTAATTAACTGTAAATATTATTAGCTTGAACATAATGTAAGAGAAACATTCAAAAATGCATTCAAATTGAAATGAGAGGGGAATAAAAACAATTGGAAAAGGCATTTTCTTCATCTATAAAAATTTCTTTAAAATGCTCTTCTTGAATATGGCAGTATCTGTTTGCAGGACCAATTTTAAAAGTACAGTCATTCAATATCTGAAGCTATATGGTTCCAGAGGTCATCCCATTACAGATTCGGAAGTGACTCCTTCATTCCTTTTGTGAGCACTTACAGAAGACCAAAAACTCTTCTTGGTGCCTGGGAAATAGAGTCTACCAAAAAAATAAAAGTCCCCACCTTCTTGAAGCTTTTTGTTTTGTGGCTCTATATTAACTACTACTGGTGGATTTATATTAACTGCTACTGGTGAGTTGATGACAAATCATAATTCTAACTCTCAATACATGAGATAATTAGAATTTGATAATAAAACCAAAGACATGCATTTGTAAAATAGCAGATACACAGATCATTGGCCACTATGTATTAGATCTACAGACTAAGGTTAAGTACAAGTAAAGAAAAATATTTGTTCACTGTACAGAAAATTCAACTTTGAAAACAGATTTAATATCAGTGATAAGTGGGGAGGAGGAGACTGGAAAAATGTTTCCTGCCTGAAATCTGCCTTTGTCCAGAGTTAGAATCTAGGAGACACAATTCATTCTCTGGTGTGTCACATCTTTACCAGAAAGTGTGCAAAAACACATGTAGATGCATTTAAAAAATGTCTGGAAGTGTACTTATCATGTTACTTACTCCAGATACTCTATGGGAAGAAAGGCAAGATTGGACTTAAAAATTAACTGTGAAAAACTTTATATAATGTTTCATTTTGTTAAAATCAGGAAAATATTTGCATCATTTTAAATCACTTAAATTACTCAAAAATGCAAATATATACAGAGTGAGTTTTATGGTATGTGAATTATCTTTAAAATATATCTATCGTAAAAATTTTACATGTTAAAGAAAAAATACGTTAAAAATATATTTTAAAATCAGATATAGGAATTGAAAGTTCTATTTTACCTTCCTTTACTCATATTTTTACAAGTAAACTGTTTCTAACTCAGAAAAAAATATATACCTCAAGGAACGTTTGACAGATGAAAAGGGCAGATGACACCTAACAATTAATGGAATTGTAAAAATCCTGGTGATTGTGCTTATCACATAAGGAAGAACTAATTCACTGAAATTGCACATCAGACATCAACCTTCCAATGGTTGCTAGCGAAGAGATTACTTTACCTTTAATTATGACTTAAAGATGTAATTGGGAACAGCTTCCTCAAATATGTAAAGGCTAAGAAGGAGTCTGTGGAACCTGGGGTATTCTGACCAAGAAAGCTAATTGTTTGGAAATAGTATTTCAAATACAAATTCAAGGTAGATAGTAGAATAGCTTCTATTGCTGTCATCATTATTGTATTAATTCTCCAATAGAAGTGTTTTAAATTTTATTGTAAGGTAAATGCAGAAAAGGACAGAACCCAAATATGGAAAAACCCACAATTTCTTATAGTTATGACTCTTACAGGTATGACTTATAGGAGGACCATGTTCTCCTTCCTTCTCCCCATCCCATCTGCTCCACAAGTTCATTTTGCATGTATTTATGCCTTAGCCCCATAATGGAGAGAGTCAATTGTGACTCCACCTTTGGTCACCCTTCACTTATGAGTCGTCCTTCAGTTTTTCACCTATTAGTGATCCTCACATGTATCAATCAAGTACTACAATAAAACCCCTTTGTCCATGATGTCCCATCAGCTATATTATTAGAGTATTTATTACCTAATGACAAGGTTTGAAAGGAAACTTTTCACCTAGAGTTGTAAATATAATCTGAGTCATACTGGAGGTATTGCTAGGAATGGAGAAGGGTTTGATAAAATGTTTTTTAATGACAGACATCATTTTATGGAATATGCCTGCATTATAAATCATACTCTAATGACCAAAGTAGTCTTGACATCTATTCCTTTTACAAAACAGGCACTTTCATTGCATTATGTACTTGGAAAATGGTTAGATGCTATATGGTAAAGGAAATGTGTTGCTTGCAGGTCACAGATTATTTTTACTATATGAGATCAGAGCAACCCCCCACACCTCCACCATTACAATGCCTTAGTTCTAAGTTGCTAACTTAATACTCATTCTTAGAGACAAAGTAATAATGAATCTCTTAGGCGGTATTCATGATATTGCCAGTGGAAGCTTGAGATTCACATTTGATATTAATATTGAATTGACACTATTGACCAGGCACTGTGATAGGTACTTTCACAGGATACCTAATTTAGTTCAACTGAATAGGTATGCTTTAGTCCTGTTAGCCAAAAAACAAAACTTGGAGATGAAATAACATGTCTGAAGTATCACAAACTCTGTTAGATTCAGGTTTTTATCCTCAGTCCAGCATTCTCTGTCATACCACACAGACACATTTATTATTCTGTGAAAATTCATGCTCTTTAAGTCTTAAACATCTGTGACAATTATCATGAGAGAGAGCCTGCCAATACTACTGTGTTCTGAGTAATTATTTCTAGAGTGCCATTTTAGTACAAAGATTACGGGGCCAAAAGTAAGTACCAATTATACTGTTTAGTGATTCAAAATCTTCAACATTCTTACAAACAGAGTGTTATTTTTAAGTAACTTTGCCAGGGGTTTGAATGAAAGTCAAGATTGGAGCTTGTGTTTCTCAAATTGAGCTAGATTAAATTATATCTTGTCTTCATTCTGTCATGCAATGGTCTAGAATTATAAATAGTAATAATATGATTGCTCTTGTTCACTTTGATATACACATGACTACTAAAACCAACCTAAATTAATTAAACAAGTTTTAATTTGATTTTTAATCTTTTAAGCAGCCTAAAATAAGAGAGAATATCTAATTTGGAAAACAGAGATGCCCAGGATGCCAGATCAAATTTAATCCATACAAGTTAGATATTAACTTGCCTGGAGACACATTTCTATGGAGCAATTTATGACCTAAAGAGAACTCAAAATTGTTGATCCTGTATTACAGAGACTTGGAATTAGGAAACCATTTGTGACAGACCAAAGAACCTGGAATCAGGCTGGGTGGATAAATCACCTGCTCCAGGATGTGTACTTATTTCTTTCAATGGCCATCTAGTTTTCCTTTACTTTTTATTTATTTTCATTTTTATGTTTTTCTATATCATAATTGGTAGGAAGATTTTATTGGAGGTAATGCTGGAGGTGCAGTAGAACTTGACAAAATGTTTGGAAATATTAAAAAAAATAAGTATGTAATCTATTAAGAAGTGTTAGTGGTGATCTGATGATAAAACAAGCATTGATTGTTTACATTCTAAGTCCTTTAAATGTAATAACTTCATTATTACCTACTGAAGTCCCACAAAATGGATTATTATTTACTATTATTACCTCTCTTAATCATGAGAAAACTTATTTCCAATTCACTGAATCTCATTAACAGAAGTGGCATTGTCTTCTTTTCCTATTTGTTATAATTCAGTAGACCTACGTTCTCAATCAATGTCTAGTGAGAACTGATTCTGGAAATATAAAGTTGAACATGATGTAAGTACTTATCTCAAAAGGGTTTAAAATTATGTATATAGGCATACATATAAAAATGCATATGCAATGGATATTCTTATATATGTATATGTGAGTATGCATACATGCATGTATGCATATGTGTGTGTAAATATGCACACACACATATAAAATGCTCTTCAAATTAATAAAAGGAAATATTTTTCCTTGTATAAAGAGTATAATTTTCTATGAAATATATTAAAAAAACTCTTAAAATCAATAATAATAACAGAAAATTACGGCAATGATGTGCACCGGTTGGGACTCATATATTGCTGGTAGGAATGGAAAATAAGGTGACCACTTCAGAAAACTGTTTTGAAATTAATTTACCATAAAACTCCCAAGAAAAATGAAATCAAATGTCTACTTGTAAAGCTGACATGTGAATATTCATTGCAGCTTTTTTCATTATAGCCAAAACCTGGGAACAATTCAAGTATTCATCAATAGTTGAATAGATCAATTATGGTACATTCCTACAATGAAATATAATTCAGATATACAGAGATATGGACGTCTAATAAACCAACAACATGGATGAATTTTGAAAACACTGTTTAGTGAAAGAAGTCAAACACAAAGCACAACATGCTGTAAGTTTCTATGAACATGACTTTTCAAGGAGACAAATTTAATATACACTTAAATTATATATAGAATCATGTTAGTGTTTACCTAGATTTGTGGAATGGGCAAGAGATTGATTAGGAAGGACACAGTAAGGCTGTCAGATTTACAAATGATATCCAATTACATTGGAATTTCAGAGGAAAATGGAAAAATGTTTACTATGTCTCAAATTTTGAATGAATTATAACTATTTTTTTGAAATTCAAATTTAACTAGACATTCTATCTAGGATCTTGCTGTTGTGATGGAAATGCTTTAAACTGGTTTTAGTAGAGCTTATCTATATATGCTTGTCTAAACACACATAAATACATACTTATTAATTGTAAGTTATGGGCCTCCCTGATGGTGCAGTGGCTAAGCGCTGCGCTGTGGAGCTGTTGGCAGCGGCAACATGAGTTCGATGCCTGGCAGGGGAGATTCCCACATGGCGCAGCAGACCTCTCTCCTGCCTTGCCTGCTGCTCCCCTCAGCAGTATATTTCCATCGATCTGCCTATTCTGGTCCCCACTCTGTCTCTGGTGAACCCTCTCACCGCCCCACACCTCTGGCCTGAACACCAGCTTGTATGCATAAATAAATAAATCTTTAAAAAAAATTAATTGTAAGTTATCTCTGAAAAGTTTGACTTTTTAAAAATAGTTGTGCTGTAGTTAAGAGATTACTAGATAAAGTCAACTATCATAACCAAAAATAGTTCTCAAAATAAGACCTTTACTATTGTCATAGTGTTAAATTTGTATCAGAAGAGGAACACACATGATACTTGTAGATTACTAAATCTCAGCCCCATAATTTCTAGGTGTGTAGTAGACTGCAGGACAGAGTTGCTTATTAAAGTTCAAGTATTCTTACATTTCCACTTACATGGTAAACTAGATGTCTGGAAAGTTCTTCCTATATTTCATATATAATCTGTGGTTGTACCCTGGAGAAGAGTGGACATTATGATGCCTTACACATGAATGAGAGAAATCCTGCAACAGCAGCCTGAAGAAGAGCAATCTTAGAGGGATTATGGTAGTTGTCTTCAAATATTAATAATCTTATATGTCAACAGAATAGATCAGTTAATAAAAGGTAGAAAGAATTGCATTTAGCTTAATGAAGTAAAAGCCATTTAAAACTAAAGCTAAGCTATTATTTACATTTATATCATGGGAACCCTGGGAAGGTAGGGACAGAATTGGGTAATTGGGAGGAGAGTGTGAGGCAAAGAACAGAACAGAAGCTCTTCCATGGAGCTTGGGCACCATGGGGACACATGGGCAGTGGCCAGGAGATGGAGGGGGCAGCAGAGTTACTGTGATAAGTCCTCAAGTTAATGTTATCACTGGAATGTTCTTATTAAGAAGCAGAAAAACAGGGAGGTCATTCACTTCTGCCAGGAACAGGAACTGGCTCTCTAAATTTTCTTTATTATCTCTTCACATGTAATTGAACCTGCCTAATGTAGGGCATAGAAACGCAGAAAGAAATATGCAGAAAGAATCAGTGTTAAGCTCTTCATTAAGCATCCTTAAAGGTCAAATAATGACAGAGAGAAATTTGACATTTTTGAGAAAATGATCATATGGCAGACACTCAAAGAAAAAGCCACTTAGCCTTGGGAAAAGGGAAGTGATGAAACCATACCTATTCCCTGAATGGCATCTACTTGAAATATTTTTTCCTCTCCTTTCCTCTCTCCCTTTCTCCTTTCTAATCTATACATGTCCTTGCATTACTTTTGTTAATTTCTTCCCTGCTGATTGACTTTAATATAAAATATACTCAAAATAAAAAAATATATAAACAGGGGCCTTCTTTGTGGTGCAACGGGTTAAGCATAGCACTGCAGCACTAGTTTGATGCCGGGCAGGGAGATTCCCACATGGTACAGCACATCTCTCCTGCCTTGCCCGCAGCAGCATATTTGGGTCCATCTGCCTGTTCTGCTCCCCACTCTGTTTCTGGTGAACCCTCTCACCGCCCTACTCCTCTGGCCTGCACCCAGCTTGTATGCAAAAATAAATAAATCTTTAAAAAATACATATATAAACATACCCATTCTGGGCTCATTCAAACAATGGGCCTGTTTCTTTCTAGAAGAAAAAGTTGTGTTCTGTCCCTCCCCCCTCCCTTTCCACCACCTACACTATGGACATTAAGACACTGAGCTGTTTGAAGGGCAATGTGCTGAATGACAGAATAATCTCTGATGCTATCTTTTAACTAAGTGCCCAGCATGCTACATCTAGTACTGAATGTTTTAATTGGCTATTTTTTCTCTTTGGAGTCCAGAATATAAATGGTAATCTTATTTTCCAGACCCTGTTAGCACTGTTTGGCATTTTCCTAATAAAGCCACAATGCTTCTGGCCTTTCATCATAGCTTTCCAGTAGTTTTTCCAAGCCATTCTACCCTAATTATTGTAGCCTGGAAATATCACCTCCCACCCCCTGCAAGTTTTTCTGAGCAACCAGCAATTTGCTGAGAGGAGTGAGGCCCCTGTTATATTTTCAGGCTTTCATGTAGTCAAATTTCTTTTAAATCATTTCAACTTATGTTCAGTCTTTGAAGGATGGTAGTGGAGCTGCTCTTTCCAATTCTGACACCAACCACCAGCAATTGGTAGACATGCCTTCTATGATGAATTATAATTTCTGTTAACCTGTGGCTCAGAGCTGGGTGAGAAGCTGGGTGAGAAAGTGCCAGGTAAATTGAGGTGCTATCTCTCCAAATCAGTCCTTTGGAAATTGATTTTATGAGCATGATGTTTCTTTATTTCTGTCTTAGGAAATGAAAAAGAAATGCCCCAGGAAATTGAATTATTTGGTCAATGACAGTCAAAACACTTTTTATATTTTTACATTAACCATTTCTCTATTCCTCAAAAAATGAGTAGAATTAGGGGCTTCTTTGTCTTCAGATTTCTTAAACCCCAAGTGGCATTATACAGGTTAAATGAACCAAAGACATTGTTCTTTTAAAAAAAAAAAAAGAGATCTATTTTTAATACTGTTCTCAATAAAAGGGATGGAAAAGATACAGGTATAAAAGATACAAAGTGAGGCATTCGGGGAGAACTCTGAATTGCAAACTCAGAGGAGAAAGAAAAACTATTCCCACAAGAAAGGTTGAGACATAGGTGTTGCGTTTACTTCAACACTGACAAAGGGTCAGTAATTAGTACTTTCAGAGAAACAGAACAGAAGTGTCATTGCACAATTAATATTCCCTGAAGAACGTGTTCAAAGGGAAGGGATTGAATTTAGTGAACACTGTTTCACAGACAAGATCTCATTTGTTTTTCAGAGAAACTCTTTAATGATACATTACTTGTATTTTACAAACTGAGTATTAAGGAGTTTAAGATGTCTCCCAAAACACATAGGCAGAAGATGAAAGGGTAAGATTCACTGGATTCTGAACCCTTTGCTCTGTCTTCTATAGTATACTGTCTCATACCAAGAAGCAGTTACATGCAGAATTACAATCAATGAAGAAAAGACAGGTACTTCAATAACTGGTCTTAAGACAACTGGATAGTCACCATATACAGTCAAGTTCATACATTCCATCTGTTACCAGAATAAATTTATAATGGGTAAAATATGCAAATGTATAAAGTAAAACCATAAAACAAGACCATAAAAGAATAAATCCCTAACATTGGAGCAAGAATGTTTCTAATCTTGACTAAGAATTCAGGGGTCATTAAAATAGATAAATTTTAGTAATTTAAAAAAAAGAACATCTGCCTGCAATAAAATGAATTTTTAAAAAGCCCGAACAGTTCAAAAACAGTATGAACAAATAAAATTATAAAACGGTACAATATATTTTGAATTTGTGCTCCCTATAAAGGAACACTTTTCCATAAAGAGGTCATTTAGAAAGCTTTAAAGAAAAGATCTGAATCATAAATGGAAAATGTATGAATATGGAAAAAGTATGAATAGAGATTTCAGGAAAAAAGAAAATTAAAAACACGTCGTTAAGATGATACAGATAATGGCAAATACATCCTTCCATTTACTCAACTAGAAAACTTGCAGCAATAATTACTCATTTCCTTTAAATCACATATCTCTGACCCTTCATGAGGCCCTGCTTACAACTCTCCAAAATATATCCATAATCTGACAACCCAGATCGATCATTATCTCACTGGACTAAGCTGTCATCACCTCTTCATAGGACCGTGGCATTTACTTTCTATCTGGGTCCAGCTTCCCCTCTAGCGTTGTATAGATTAACCTTAAAAACAACTAGAGAAATCCTTTATATATATATATATATATTTATTTTATATAATATATAATAATATATAATATATATTATATATATTTATATATATTTATTTTATATATATTATATATATATAATGTATTATATATATATTTTTTATATAAATAAATATATATATATGTCAGATAGCATCCCTCTTTTGCTTGAATTGCTTGGTGGCTTTCCATTTCATCTAGAATGAAAGTAGTCTTTCAACTGTCTACAAAGTCTTGTGCATTCTGGCTCCTCAATACATTTCTGATAACTTCCACCACTCTTGCCCTCTTTAGCTCTGCTCTAGTCACACTCAAATCTTCTGTATTCTTCCAAAATGCTAGTTATTGTGCCAGCTTGAAAATTTTGCTCTGGTTGTTCCTCCTACCTGAACGCATTAAACATACAAAATGAATTTAAAATGATCACAAGAGAGTATATTCAATAAACCACAAGAGAGGTATAGATGGGAGAACTAGCTTCTCAATAACATTCTAAAGAGTGATACAAGAGTACAAGTTTTCATCAGACTTACAAATTTGTTAAAAAATTTTTTTAAAAATACTTATTTTGTAGAAGAACTGGGGTGTAGGTGCTGGGGAGGAGCAGATTCACCAGAGACAATAGGGAGCAGAGCGGTGTATTTACTGAAAGACACTGATGAGGGGAGCAATAGGTGAGACAGGAGAGGCCTGCTGTACCATATGTGGGTTAGCTCCCTGGCAAGAAATGGAACTTAGTCTTTAGGGGAGAAGCACTGAGACTTAACCCCTAGGCCACCAGGAAGGCTCCAATTTTGTTAAAATTTTGAAGTCAGATTTCAGAAAATCAATGTGCAATTGGATGAAGTCACCATATGGACAAACACCCTCCTGAATAACTATTTCTTGGAAATAGGTGGTCCTGATCAAAAGATGAGGGTGTGATTTCTATCAAAATATGAGTACATTAGCATATTTAAATTGTGGTTCAGACAAGACTATTAATAAATTAAAAGGAAAAGGATATTCAGTGAGAGTAGATGGTAGATTAGAAATAGAAATGCCCGTGTTAGAAAGAAGAGATAGTGACTCATTCTGCAATATTCCATGGTGGAGGTGCTTGGGCAATGATTAATGGGCTCATGGCCTGCTAATGTTTGTACTCACTGTGGAAATTGATGCTACAGATAATTAAAGCCTCATGTCAAAACTCATTGGCAGTATCTCATTCCATCACTCTACTTTAATTAAAAACAACTTTCTGATTATTATCAGATACAGTTTACTGACAGTGAATAAAAATATAAAGCTCATTTGAACATTCCCTCTAGTTGATTATTATATTTTTTGAAAGAAATCCATATGTCTACTTTGTTATCTTGAGATTTTGGTTAATGTCCATCTCCCTGACTCTGATCAGCATGGGGACATGAAAAAATGCAACAAATGCACAAAACTGAAAGCTTGGTTCAGAATCAATATCATGTCACCAAAATATTCCCAGAAGGCATTTTCCAGACAACAAGCAAGTAACCTTGTATTGTCACCTTGTATTATTATTCTCCTACTACAATGATAAACAAACGATGGATTATTTCCTATTCCATTAATACAAAACAATCATATAATGTACTGTTAATAATCTACCAAGTAGGACAACCTTTATCAAAAAAAAAAAAAAAACAGAAAAAGTTGAATTCCCTCCTTTTCAATTACTATGCAAGTAAAAATTGATGAATCTCCATGTTTCCTTCTGTCAATGATCACTCAGGAAAAGAGAATATTTCATTAGAAAAAACCAACACTTCCCACACAGTATTACATTTTTTCAAAGTAAGGGTATGGTGACTAAGAGGTTTCTTTTAAGTATGGAATTACAGAGGTGGAAAACTCATAACAGTTCAAGAAGCTCCTAGCTCCAATTATCCAAATGATTTTTAGAGGTTTTATTTCATTTCAGTTAAACCATTTTCATTTAAACTTCTACCCATGGGGAAAGTCTTTCTTCCGTTTGCCTTATATGATGAACTTTTAAGTGAATCAAGTATTTATTGACTATTAGAGCCCCAGGAAATTGTCTGTTCTAAGTTCTGTTCTTTCTTTTAAGATTGTTTGTACAGCTGGGTCATTGGATATCTTCTTCCTCCTAAACATGCCCTACTGCCTATTGCATGTCTTTTGCTTTCCTTAATTCTATCATTATAAAGCTACTTACTTGTTTATCATTATAGTCAAAAATGTTGCCTTACATAATAATGATAATTAAGTGAAGTAAATGTTATGAACATACAGGGCAGTGCTTCTTTTTAATATTCTGTAGCAGGAACCATGTTAATCACTTTATAAGTAATACCTCATAGTACTCAAAATTACGTTTTGTGTCCCATATCACAGAGGAGAAAACCAGAAATCATAAAAGTCACCTTTGACCACACAAGTTAGCAAGAGACCAAGTCATGTTTAGAACTCAAAATTTTGGAGCTTCAGAACACATATTCCTCCAAAGAGCAAACAAGATTGCCTAGTTCTCCCCAAACAATTTCGTTCTATCCCTTTTGAGATGGACGCTTTGGGAATAATCCCAAATTCCTAGGTAGAAACACATGTCCATGGTTTGGACATGGATAAGGTTATCTCTAACATTCCTTGGCCCCATCAAAGAAGTGGAACTTGACCCTGATATCTCAGCTTGTGAGATTCTGAGCAGATCTGAGACAGTGTTCAGGAAGTTTGTTGGAAGAGTGTTTGCCTAAGTCCTTCCCAGATGCTATGAGACAGCTATGTAAAAGAAATTGCAAGCTGGTAGAAGAAGAATTGCCCAATGAATGATTGAACAGGCCGAACAGTTGCAGACTGGTAGGTACTCCCCTAATACC
Organism: Scalopus aquaticus; assembly: GCA_004024925.1. Taxonomy (NCBI): domain Eukaryota; kingdom Metazoa; phylum Chordata; class Mammalia; order Eulipotyphla; family Talpidae; genus Scalopus; species Scalopus aquaticus. Next base: position 11,417 of record PVIJ01004218.1, on the reverse strand, counting down.
CTGTTCAAACAACTTGGCCCATCAAACAGACCAAAGATACCATGCTAGACAAAAGATGTTAAATCATAACTAAAAATTGTCTTACAATTTCCTAGGGGGTGGGAGGGGGGTGCAGAGAGACCCATATATGCAGTTGGTAAATGTTAATGAAACAGGGATATATGAAGGAGTATTTAATGCATGTATACATGCCCGTGTGTAGCCCAGGCCAGAATACACTATGATGCTCTTCCCTTCCAACTCCCTCCTTATGGAACGGCCCCTTAAAAGCCTCCTCCTAGTTCCTTTGGAAAACCAGGCTAAAATTCTTCTTTACCAGACTAGCTCCCTTACACATGTGTCTTTAATAAAATCTTGCCTGGTTAAGCTGGAACTCTCTGATGAATTCTTTCACCTAGAGGGTCGCTGGACCCATATATTTTGGGGGGGTCTGTAACAGCTATGCTAAGACACCATGGGCTGGGTGACAGAGATAACAGAAACATATTTCCTACAGTTCTGGAGACTAGGAAGTCCAAGATCAACATGTCAATATAGTGGTGTCTTCTGAGAATCCGCTTCTTAGAATACAGATGGGAATGGGGAAACATTAGTATCTCTACAATTTATGGAACTGGACATGTATAATTTGAAAATCATCAACACTGATTGCTACTTGCTTTGATAATTTGAAAATGAAAAAAGTTTTCATAACACTTAGGCTACAAGAATATTAAAGTCCACAAAAGTCATCTTGACAAGTAGACGACAGATGTAAAAACATGAACAAAATCACTATGCTGCTGCCAGTCAGTAGAAACTGACATGGGGGGGAGGGCAGGGAGTCAAGACTCAACTAGAAAGATTTTCTTTTTTTTTCCTTCTTTCCTACTAACATTTAGTTCCTTCCTGGTCATTTATTCCTTGAAAAATCAAGTTCTTTTAAATATGAAATCTGGCTGAATATTTCTTATATGAGTACTGACACTTTAGAGAATGGTTTAATGGCTAGGAGCAACTATCACTGACAGGAGAGTTGCAGAGAGTGTCTGGTTGGTTAAGGGTAAAAAAAGATGATTCATGTACTGTAAATAGCCGTGAAGAATGTGACCATAAGACATAGCCGAGGGTTCAGGCATTGTTTCCAACATATTTTTGGCTTTAATAATTAGGTCTTTTGAGTAGAAAATTGCTAGGGAGGAAAGCCAGATTGTAGGGACTTAAGGACAAAGCCAGTGGAGAGAAAATGGCAACAGCTGGCAGAGATCACTTAAGTGTGAACCTACTGTTGTAAGGCAAAAAACACAGAGAGAAATGTGCTAAGATGGGGCTAGAGGCAGCAGAAAATATAAGTATGTATGCGTGTAAAAAGGGGTAAACTCAGGTTTTGAGGCAGAAAGATGAATTTAAAATTACTGGGAGGGTAAGAAAAATCAATGGATTTTTCACCAAAGGTTTCATGAACCTTTTGCTTTACTTGAATATATAGAAAAACACCAAGACAAAAACTGACTTTTGACCCAGCAAATCTCAATGAATTAAAAGAAACCTAAGTCCTATGGTTCTAAAATGTAAGTTAGACCATCTGAGAATTGATCTTCAATTTGGTACTTGAGTACTATGCTTCCAAATATCAGTTCTTCCTTCCAATTTGTCCCCCCAGTATTTGAGACTTCCTGTAACTGTTGGTAGCATGTTTTTTATGCTGAGGTGTTCCCAGCAATAGGTGAACAGATTCTTTCTTTACTTTCAATCACCAAATCCTCCCAACTTTTGGAATATAATTTAAAAACTATTGTTTTGTACTTTGAGAATCTTCAGTACTTTTAATAAAATCCTTGATATGCAACTGCTTTTGAGGGCAAAAAAGGGATTTCTGAGTGGGAGAAGAAGCCCCCAGCTTTCCTCCCATGGATTTTTGGCTAGAAAACATAAGACAAGAGATGAAGAAATGCTCATGGGACTTCTGAATTTGTTTCCGCCCTTTTCCTAAGTGAAGATGACCTAGAAAAGTGTAAAATTTGGTGGAGGGGTCTCATACCATTGCAGGCTAATTCATGAACATGTCCTCTCTGCCTGAGAACGCACTTTTCTTGTCATGTGAACTCTTCGCCCTCCCTCTTCTTGATGACCCATAATCCTAAGTGCAAGATAGATATCCCCAGTCTGCTCCATTATTCTTTAGAATTACCATTTTGCAAATTCTCCAAAAATAGTTACTAAATTGATTTATTAATCTGTCTGATGCTGACTTGATTAATCATCCAGCTTGAGAACTCAGAGGGGTAAGGGGTGTTCCTCTGCCCCCTGACATTAAGACCATATTCACCTTTCAGAATTTTCTTAGGTTTTTTATAATTTAAAAGAATAAATGGATAGTGCTCCCTGAAATAATATTTATTTGAGATAACATATCACAGATTTCTTTATGGATAATGTATATTTTTTCTTTTCTTAAATTAGTTAAATGATGTTCAGTATGGTTTTATAGAGTTTTTATAAATGTGATACATTTCATGGAAGATCTAGGTATTCTTACCTCTTATGATATAATTTTAAGAGAGATTACTTATTCTACTGAATTTTCTGATGGGTTATTATTTACAATATAAAAGTCACAATACTGAAACCATGGTAGTTTATCTTTTAGAAAACAAGCTCATAGTTTCATTGATCTTTTATGTTGTTCTTCTAGCTCCTATTCCATTATTTCTGCGATCTGAGATTATTATTTCTGAGATCTTTTTAAGATCTCTAGGTAATATTCAGGAAGATGATATTAGCAACGGTAGTGGAAAATGACATAACTACTATTTGGTGCCAAAATAGAAACAGTGGCAAATCTCCTTTCTACAGGAAGGTCTTTTTTGCTCTGTATTTGTCTTCTTGTGCATCTGTCCTTTGAGAACCATAGCTGAAGTGAGGCTTTTGGAACCTGGCCACATGTTACCATTGTTATTTGTGCAGAATATAGCTCAATGTAGGAATAAGATATACTTATTTTAGTCAGTTTCTAAACCTCTTCAAAATACAAACATCTCATCTGACATGCAAACTTGTTTATATGATGTCATTTTTTCCCTTAATGTTCCTTCTTTGAGCATAGATATCCAAGTGATAATTTGGAGCAATTGTCAGATAAGGATAAATCATGAGACTTTTCCAAATAATAAATACTACCGTTCAGAATTTGGTATCTTTTAGTACTACTGTTTTGTACTTTGAGAATCTTCAGTACTTTTAATAAAGTCCTTGATATGTAACTGCTTTTGAGGGGCAAAAAGGGATTTTTGAGTGGGAGAAGCAGCCCCCAGCTTTCCTCCCACGGTTTTTGGCTAGAAAACATAACACAACTTTACATTGCTCCTCTATTAAAGAATTCTTTTGAAGAAACAGTACTTCTGCCTTAAAAAGGAAAAACATCTACTTTTCTGCTTTAGAAAAATAAATTTAACTAATGAGCTAGAACCATTGACCTACTGTGCCTGATTCTAATAACTCATTCAATTTCATTTATTCTTGGAGACTCAAAAACTTGAACTGAATTTTTTTTTATTGTTCTTTTACACAATATTATGAAATTCATTCTCTCCATATCTGTTGTCACTACTTCTAGGTGCCACCATTCCTTTCAGAGAGAAAGGACAGACAGGATAAGAAAGGTGTTTGGTCTGAAAAGAATTTCATTGTGGCTGGCTGTAACTCCAATTTATTAACACTGCATTTGCCATTTGAATTAAGGAAAAGGCCTCTATATCTAGAACTCTTGTCTCAATGATGGAAACAGCAATCTTCCCAAGAGGTAAAAAATGATTCTCTAGTGACTTAAGGTATAGGGTGTAGGATGTGTGGGTAGCCAAAGGGAAAAAAAAAATTACCAGACTCAGAATGAATCTTTAGGGTACGAAACATGAACTCAAGAGCGAGTCAATAAAATGATAGTTTTATGAACATTTAGCAAAAGAAGAAATTGGCAGCTTAGTAAAAGATGACTCCAATAAATGAGAGTCCTTCCATGTGGGGATGGGGAGGCAATATCTGAGACTTCTTATTAAAGTGTTACAGTTCCAGTACATTTTGGCTTATATGCTTGGCAAGATATCCAGCACTTTTGAAAATTTGAAGAAAAGAACATTGAATATAATCCAAAATTTCAACTCAATTTTTTTAAAAAAATTTACTTGATCTGTGAAGAAAGATGAGATATTCAGAAGTTATTTTTTTATATATATATTTGGCATCTGTTCCTCTCTCAAGTAATAACTGTGAAGAAAACATAATTCTGTGATAAGCATAGTGTGCCAGAGCAAAGCAGAGATAGAACTTTAAAACTGAGTTTAAGGACATCAAGAGAATTTTCAGCTTTATAAAGACAGACTTGTGCTTTCTGTTCCAGAATAGACTCAATTAGTCCATCTGAGAAGCTCCAGGATTCTCCTATCTATCGACCCTACACCTCTGCACTGATTCTTATGGACTATGTGTGCGCATATACATATAAATGAATCATGATCCAGTGGTCTGGATGATTTCAAAAACCCAATTGAAATCTACATGCATTGCCAATAATGTACAAGTTATCTAACTAGCATAGCATAGTTAGAACCATTTCTCATTCTTCAAGCTCAAAGGTCTTCCTAGGTCAGTCTTTATATAACCTCTCCTGGGAAATCTTTCTCTCTCCTACCCTTTAGAATTCCTGACATGACTGTGTTCTATGGAAACAGATTCACACAAAAACACACGTTTCTCTCGGAATGTGTCTCACAGTGAAAACCAGAGTGCATATCTGGCACATCATTGAGGTTTCTGAGCGACAGACGGGCTGGCACTCCAAGCCAGCGGTGCTTCCCAGGCAGGTCTGCCGAGAGCGGAAGCATGGCTGAGACCAATGCCACGAAGCCACCTCCGCAAGGCTGTCCGCAGTACTGCAGGGAGAGACACACAGCACTCGAACTGATGAAACCAGCCTGTAAAAGTGGCTTTTCTGCAATTTTTATTTACTTTTGTTTTTGTTGTTAATGCAGGTAACAAGGCTATCAGGAGGAAAGGATATGTCTTGTAATATTCTGGGAACCCATGCTCTCTCTACAGGCGCAGTCCTTAGGCTTATAATTTTTCCTCAAGAGTAATTAAAAATGTAGGATTTTAATTTTATCTTTCTGTCTCAAAAACATCCTCTAAATCAACAAATAAAAATCTAATCGAAAGATGCATAAATTGCATCTACTTCATCAAATTATTTCATGACTCACGGGTGGAGAAATCACAATGATAGGATTAAGTACTGGAAAAAAGTAGTCTTGCAGTGATAGAAAATAATAGTTTTTTTTTTTTTTTTTAAAGATTCATTTTTTATTTATATATACAAGCTGGGGTACAGGCCAGAGGTGCGGGGCGGCGAGAGGGTTCACCAGAGACAGAGTGGGTAGCAGAACAGGCAGATCAGAAATACACTGCTGAGGGGAGCAGCGGGCAAGGCAGGAGAGGTCTGCCACGCCATGTGGGATTCTCCCTGGCCGGGCGTCGAACTCACGTCACCGCTGCCGACAGCTCCACAGCGCAGGGCTTAACTGCTGCGCCACCGGGGAGGCCCAGAAAATAATAGTTTTTAATGAGAACTTTTTTGGTACTCATCTTTTATAGCATGTAACATTTTCAATTATTTGGAAACTTTAGTATGATAGTAAAGCCCTTGGCTTTTCAGAGAAATCATTTTGCTAATATCTGTAGACCCAACAAAAAAAACCTGTTTGGGAAGCACAAATGGCCTAAACTAAATCAGCATCCACAGACTATTGTTATTTTTTTCAAGTGCAGCTTATGATGTCCCTTTTTTAGGTTAAAACGTTAGTTAAAAGACATTTTTGTATGTCAAAACTCTGTACATTCTCTGTATCAGAGCAAGATATATTTATGCTTATGATATGCATAGAATTTGTTCAAAATGAATGATTTGCCTTATTCCTTTCAGACATGTTTCTCATTCTTTTAATAGTTCCACAGATTGTTAGTAATCTTTGTCTACATTGTCTCATTTTGAGAAATACAGCATTGCGTACACCTATGTTATTTCTACAGGTATTCTTTTCCCAATTCGGGTAGGATCTGGTAGCCAAAGTTGGAAGAGTGCCTTTCCTAAGGTATCACTCAAGTAGTACAAAAAGAGTAAAGGAATAAAGTGAGTTGTCAAATCTCAGCGATGAGACCTGCGTGATTAAGTTTCCTGGATTACTCTGAGCTCTACATTACCAGTACCCTGTCTTCTTAGCAATTTATCACCAGTGTCTTCTCATTGCCTAAGGTTGGGTCAATAGTGTCTAAATATATAAACAACTGAATAAAAATCTATTAGGTATGAATCTAAGTACTATGAGCAAGTTAAAGACACAAATAACATGATTCTTAAATTCAGTCATCAACTGGTACAAAGATAAGCACATGCTATGTTCCATCTTTTGATAGGAAAAATGGACACTTTCAGGTTTAAGGGAATAGTCTCTGAATGTTTATAGCCTTATTCTCTGAAGGTGTACAGCCTTACCATTAGAAATACATAAATTGTATTTTCAATAGTTTGAATGACAACCTTTGAGTTACCTGAGTCAAAAACCTTATAATTACCTGTGATATCCCTTGTTCTCACCACCTATACTTGATTTATAAACAAATTCTATTGGCTCCAATTTCAAAATATATCTAAAATGTTAACACTAGATATTCTGCCAGCATCCTGATGAATCAACCTTCCTTTCCCAGATTTCTGCAAGAACCTCTTGATTTATTCCTTTCCTATTACCCATCCTACAGTCTAGTCTGTTCACACCCAGCATCTTCACTGATTCACTGAGACAGTAAGTTAGATTATGTCACTTCCCATTTCGCTCAGAGGACAAGCCAAAAATCTTTCCACATCATGTACAAGCCTTCCCCCCTGACTCTGACCTTCAGTGTCTTCCTCACTTTTCTCTGCTCATGTTCCTCACTCTTGTTCACACTGATCCAGACACAGGCCACCATGACAGTGCTCAAACTTCCTAGGCATGCTTCTACTACTTTCCAGGCTTTGATTTCTTGTTCCTTCTCCTGAGAGAGCGTTCCACACAAATGCCTGCTTGACTCACACACTGCTTCCTGCTTCCTACAAGTCACTGCTCCAATCTCATTCTTTCTTAGGGTTATATTCTTCACCTTATTTAGTTTTGCAAATGATGATCTCCATGGACATCTTCTACAATCCTGATTTTCTCTACCTTGTCTATTTTTATTGCTCATTTCCTGACTGTCCCCACAGAATGTTATCTCTTCTAGGACAAGAATTTTTGTCTATGGACCTATTCATGATTTAGTATACCTGGCACATAATCCACACTCAATGAATACTTGATGAATAAACGAATGGCAGTATTTTGTCTATCCCGACACTTCTCTACTAGAACAAAAGGAAAAAAACACACACACATAAAAGGCAAGGGGCTTTGTGTAGGATGAACATAAGTATTTTCTCATTTTAGGCTTAACATACATAGAAGCAAGTTAATGAGCACACATTTATTGGGCACTCAATGCATGTTTAACACATTTGTCTAGAATTTGGGTGGATACGGAAGAGACAGAATATGGCTCTTACCCCCAAGATAACATCTTGGTTATATAGATTGGTCATAATTAATTAATGAAAAGGTCTGTTTTTTATTTATTTTGGAAAAATTAAAGTCTATGGTTTTATGACATTATTCACAAACCTAAGTGCACAGTAAAATCACTTAGAGAGCAAGTTAAAACACTGATTGCTAGGCTCTCTCATCCAAAGTTTCTGATTAAGCAAAGTAGGCCAGGATTGGACCAGAGAACTTGCATTTCTGACAGCTGCTCGGCTGATGCTAACACTACTCTTCTGTATTTTGCTTTATAACAATAGTTCCCAACGCTGGCTGCATAGTAAAACCAACTGAATTTCTATCAATTTTTTAAAAAGTCCTTTATTTATTTATTTATTAAAATATTGATCACTATGCAGTAAACCCAGAAATTTAAATTAGTGTGGGGTGGCACATAGTCAATTTGATGATAATGTCCATCCACTGAAGAAGGACTGCTCTATTCTTATTCAGAGTTAAGAGTTTCCATATGAAACCAAATGGGCAGAGAAACATCATTCAAGATGAGCAGGAGTTTTGCAATGAGCTAAGCATCATATGTCAACTGATACTGTTTCCTTCTAGGATAATGTTTAGATTTTAATTTGAGGAAATAAACTAGGGCATTAGTTTTCAATTCCTAAGATTAATCTAACTTGTTATAGAAAAGACAGGAACGGAAAATACAAACTTACAAATGCAGGAATACTCCCTTTGGGATTCATGACCTTTTGAGCAGATTTTTTTTTTTTTAATTCTCTTTAATTAAAATTCCAGCACACATCTAGAAGAGCAACATCTCCCTCTTTGTTTTTCTATGTCTCTTAGCACACAGTTTTTCAAATTCCTCAGTCTATTCACTTCACTGAAGCAGTGCTTCCTCTACTCACCATGAAGAAAAAGGCCAGGAAGCCTACTGTATCAACTTTCCAGAGGTTATTGTTGCTGTTGTAACCCAAAGAGGGTCCCTGTTGAGAACAGATCCCTGTATTCAGAGGTACACAAATAGCTTTCCCAATTTACGTACATATATGGACAACAGAAGGATCTCATGGTACTGTATGGTCTCAAGATTATAGTTCTTCTACACTGAAATGCATACACATTTTATATAGAGTGGAACTGCTTTGTCAATGAAATTGAATCAGGCAAGGCTGCCAGTCTAATAAAACCAGATCTGACTTAAGGATGCGTAGGGCCTGCTGCCACCTTTCAGGATGCATTTTACTCTGAAGATTTTTTTTTTTAATGCAAGGAAATATCCATCTATAACATTTCAATCTATGACAGAGGTTCTGATAAGGTAGATCCTCAAAGAGGAATACATCTGTATTCCTTTTTCTCAACATATCCCTGATGTCTATTCATACTTTTCACCTCTACTCTAGCTGCCACTTTTGCATACCAAGGAAATTTCAGAATAAGAGCTATGGATCAAAAGTTATTATCACACCCTTTTCACAGGGCAATAGGTTGTACTAAAATATTATCCATTTGTAATTCTAAGTGGGGCCACTCACATAATTTCTTACCTAATAAAAAAATCTGCTCTAATTTGAGCAGCTATCTAAACCATATTAACCACAAAAGGATAAGCGTGCACACACACACATTTGTTTGTTTATTTCCCTCTTAAAGGAAATTTGCTTTTGAACTTGAAATTTCTATTCACAACATTCCAAGGAAATACTCTATGTTTTATTAATTTGATATTTACATTCATCCCCCCATTCTAGCATATCATGTGGAAACACTGATTGAATGCTAAATTGAATTAAATTCCTCCCATTCACTCTATTTCTACTTACACAAACTATGTCTCCTGTGGTATTTCTATTCTTCTCATTGGAGAGACAAAATAACTGCAATAACTCTTGAACATGAAAGTTCTTCAAATATTACTTTGTCCCTACCTTCTTAGTGCTCTTTACCCTAGACTAACATCTCCAATTCCTTGAAGTATTTTCCAGGGTTAGGGAATCAATAACGCTCACCACTTGACCACTTGGTCTTAAATCACATTCTTAAGTTGAACACCATGGACATCTAGATAATTCAGAGATGGATTTCAAGAGATGCTGCAACCCTTCTGGAATTGTGTATAAAAGTTTGTGTGCATATATATATCAAGCACATTTTTCTGTGCGGAAATGTCTAGGGCTTTTTTTTTAGATTACTAATGGAAGTATATCTGTGTTCTCTCAAAGACTGATAATCACTGATGGAAAACTTATCCATTTTGTCACTGTTGATCTTAAAATGTGGTTCCCAAGATTACACTGCAATAAAATCAGAGAGAAAAAAGGAGCTGGTATTTCTTGTGGTTCAGGCACAATTTTTCTATTAAGGCAATTCAGTCTTCCAGTGTCTTCAGTTATCATCTGATATACTTAAGTTAACTCTAATTTCATATATAAGTAAATTTTGTAAAAAAAAGTCTTTCACCATCATATACATGGACACACATGGATACAAACACACACACATACACACTATCATGTTTGTACCACTAATTTTATACATCTCTTAGTGTAGAATTCAGTCTACATTTTTTAACCTGTCAAACTTCATCACAGTAACTTGAATTTTCATAGTCATAGACATTTTTGTGTATCTTATTTCTTACATTAATTAGCCTTTCTTGTTTCTATTTGATAACCATGTCTTCTTTCTCATCTTCCAGGTCATTGATAAAACTGTTGACAGTTATATATCAGTTCATAAAAGGTCTCCTTGTGCATTGTTATGAATCCGCAATCCTCACTCTTTGGGGTTTACCAGTTGGGTACACTGTTGTGTCATGCAATGATATCTCTCTAATGTTTTAGAAGAAATACCATAGAAGATCTGATAATGCCTCAAGTAAATTAAGAGTTTACTCTATGAACAGCATACGATTTGCACATTATACTAACACAATATAAACAGATGGCATCTAGTTATGAACTTTTCTTCTTCTAAATTTTAGTGGGCAATTGTAGCTTATTACCAGTTTGAAATAATCAATGAAAGGAAGTAAGTGATGCATAACAATACATTAATCTGTACTAATTACATATTTAAAGGTGAGCATTTTAAAATAGTCTAACATTTAGGAATTTTATTTTTAAATGAATGGCCTTCAGAAATTATTTTTTAAAGCAATAAATTTGTCCTATAGTATAGAAACAAGGATTTAAAAGAGAATATAAAATAAATGAACCCACCTTGGTCCAGAAGCTTATGATTATTCTTTCAATGGCAGGATGAAGATGCTTTATAATAAAAGATACAAAATACAATCCTTATATAAATATTGGGATAGTAAATTATTTACAAAAATTAAATGCCATAATTTTATGATACATTTTCAAAAACAAACTATTTTTTTCCTTATTTGGTTAGTGGAGGACTAGAATAAAAATTAATGCAGAGGAAATAAGCACTTTGGATTATTGATGAAGCTAAATATTTTAACTTATTTTAATATTACAAATGGTGAAACATAACATTTATAAAACTTCAAGGATGGTCATATATATACACACACATATAAAAATCAGATGCCTTGTTAATGTTAATATAATTGTGACATAAATAGTAAATAACTAATATATCTATAAATGTCAATTTCCTAGACCTAAAAGTAATAAGAGAACGTAGTTTGAATTTGGGTGTTTGGTATAAGTGAAATAAGAGTGAATAAATAATTCAATAAATCAGAGAACATATGAAGCAAGATGGAACACATAATGGGAAAATGCTTAAATTAAACATCAATTCTTTTTTTTTTTAATTTAATTGAGTAATTTTTTTTTT